>JAJIYU010012105.1:0-14781 GCA_030144865.1 Tinospora cordifolia | reverse complement strand
ATAACATTAAAACATGCTAAAATGATGCAACGATGCTCTAAATGCATATTATACTAAATATAAACAAATACACTATATTTTCTATTATATTAATTCACATTATACATAAAATACGTATAATATTATTAGTCTACTATGCAACTAACAATAACCCACACAGTTTCTTCCCCTTTATGATTCTTAGGCAACCCGCTAACAAAATACATTGCAATGTTGTCCCATTTCCACTCTGGTATAGGAAGAGGTTGGAACAAACCTGTGGGTCTCCTGTGTTCAACTTTGACATGCTAACAAGTTAAACAGTTAGAAACAAATATAGCCACGTCTTTCTTCATCCCTTTCCACCAATAAGTCTTGTGGAGATTCTGGTACATCTTGTCACATCCAGGATGCATAGTATATTTAGGCTAGTGTGCTTCATCTAATATCATCTGTCTACTCTGCTCGCTCTCAGGTACACAAACTCTGTTACCCAATCTTAGCATGCCATCCACAACAATTTTAAAACCACTATGCCTACCTTGTTTCATACCCTTAATAAGATCTAAGATCCACTTATCATGTTTCTGTTCTTCTTTGATTTGTTCAAGTAGGTTTGGTTGACACATCATAGTGAATAACACTACTTAATCCTCATATTTTCTAACACCCAAATTATAATTTTCTATCAGCTGATACATTTGAACTTTTTCTTCTTCAATTTTATTATATTTTCTGCTCAAGGCGTCTGCTACAACATTCGCCTTTCTTGGATGGTAGTGAAGTCGAAAGTCATAATCTTTCAAGAATTCCATCCATCTTCTCTATCTAAGGTCCAACTCCTTTTGATTATATGTATATATATATTTTAGACTTTTATGATCTGAGTACAAGTCAAATTTCTTTCCATATATATAATGTCTCCAAATCTTCAAGGCAAAAACAATAACTGCTAGCTCTAAATCATGAGTTGGATAGTTCTGTTCATGTACCTTTAGTTGTCGTGGGGCATAAGCGACAACCTTATCTTCTTGCATTAGTACAATACCCAAACCATTCTTTAATGCATTAGAATACAGTGTATAACCCACTGCATGAGTTGGGGTAATAAGTATCGAGGCCGAAGTTAGTCTCTTCTTCAACTCTTGAAAAGCTGACTCACATTTATCATCCCAAATAACCTCGAGACGCCTTGAATGAATCATTTGTAATATCCAGCTAACCCTAAGAAACTATGAATCTTAGTGACTGTCTTAGGTTGTTTCTAGTTCATGATCGCTTCTACTTTCTCTAGATCAACAAATATGCCTTCTGTAGATACTACGTGCCCAAGAGATTTCATCATCTTCATCCAAAATTCACATTTACTAAATTTAGCATACAATCGATGGTTTCTAAGAGTCTCCAAAACAATCTTTAAGTGTCTCACATGATCTTCCTCTAATTTCGAATAAATCAAGATGTCATCCACAAAAACTACTACAAAATGGTCCAAGTAAGGTTTGAAAACCATGTTCATCAAATCCATAAAAGTTGTTGGTGCATTAGTCAGACCAAAAGGCATTATAGTGAACTCAAAGTGATCATATTTGGTTCTAAATGATGTTTTTGAAATGTTTGACTCTCGAATACGCAATTGGTGATGTCCTAACCTTAGATCAATCTTAGAGAAATATGTGGCTCCTCTTAATTGATCAAATAGGTCATAAATTCTAGGTATGGATACTTATTCTTTACAATAACATTGTTTAGCTTCCTATAATCAATGCATAATTGCATAGACCCATCCTTCTTCTTCACAAATAACACTAGCGAACCCCAATGTGATTCACTTGGACGAACGAAACCTTTTTTTTGAAGTTCACCTAATTGAGTCTTTAACTCCTTCAGTTCAACAGGTGCCATCCTATAAGGTGGAATAGCTATAGGATCAGTTCTTGGATAAACTTCAATCTTGAACTCTACTTCCCTTTGTGGTGGCAGTCCTGGCAAGTCATCTGGAAATACATCCTTGTAGTCTCTCACTACCATAATCTCTTGTATCCCTGAATGAGTCTCTGACACGTCTTCTTCCATCAGATTCCAAAAATCCACCTCTTGGCTTATGTTGTATAACATTGCCGCCATGGGGTTTCTGGGTAGTCTCCAAATTTTACCATAGATCTTCACCAACTCACCAGATGGTAAAGTCAATGTGACTCTCTATCTCAGGCAATCCATCAGAGCCTGGTACTATGTCAACTAGTCCATACCCAATATCACATCATAGCCATGAAAAGGTAGTACTCTGAGATCTTCAATTATTAATCTGTCCCCAAATCTCAATTCACATGTGCAAATCTTTTGAGAAGTTAGTATAGTCCCTATGGGAGTTGATACATATAAAGGTTCTGGTGGTGTGGAAGTGGAAGTCACTAATTGTAATCTTTTAACTAAGTCTTTTGAAACAAATGACTTAGTAGCACCCGAACCAAACAATACTTTCACAGCAACATTAAATAATAAGAATGTACCTTCAACGATTGGTGCTGGGTCCACCTGTCCATCTACCATAGCGTACACTCGAGCCTGATTTTGTCCTCTGTTCTGATTCTGCCCAGTCAGCTGCTACTGTGGTTGTGGCTGTTGCTGGACACGACCCTCTTGATTCCTGCCCTAACTATGGTTCTGAATCTGTGGTGCTTTATTCCAACAATCCTTAGCCGTATGTCCCTTCTTACCACAGTGAAAACATGTTCCTTGCCTTTTAGCCAATTGTCTATCCACTCCAGCATGGTCCTGCTATTTCATTGGTCTTCGATTCTTCTGGGACTGATTTTGTTGTTGTTGAGGTTGACTACCATTATGCCACTTCTGACCCCTATGGTAGTATCTACCATTTCTTGGCCTCTTGTTCTTGTTCTTCCACCTCTGCTCGAGGTTGAGTTCTCTTTCAACTAGTAGTGCCTTTTCCACAACCTCTCTATGTGTAATGGTTGTCTAGGACAATGAATGCCACCGCATGACCTGTGACTCTTAGTTGTTATGAATTGCCTACACTATGAGTTTTTGCATCTATAATTGAGACCTCTCCCGAGGTGTTTCAATATTGATTAGATTTGTTTTATAAAACCTTCTTCCGAGGCACTTACTCAACAACCCAATTTGTGTATTCGAAAGTCCCTGTGCAACTCCCAAGATTAGTTAATAACCTCCTGATTAATCAATTATACTAAGTCCAAACTGTGATAACCACCCTTTAGACCTCTCTCCCAAGTTATTCTAAAGTGTTGCGTTCATCATGTCTACGGCCAGTAAACACAAAACATTAAGCAAACACAGTATGGAATAGTGTCTCTAGTCCAATAATTACAACTAGATATCATAGTTCATACATTGAACATCACATCTCAAACAAAGAAAACGAATTAGCTTGACATGAAATTAATAGAAATCATTAAACAATAATCAAAGAAGTAAATCATACTCAAAATTCGACAATAATCTTCAATCTGTAATTGGAACACTGGTTCTTGCTCTTCTCAGCCGTCACAAGTGATTTTTTTTCGTATATGGTATATCTGGGCTCTAATAACCTCTCTTATTTATAGTCTCGCACTAAAAAAACCTAAAAAAGATGAAAATCTCGATACTTAATCGTGTGACCGCGGTCAATAATGTTCTTCAATAAAACACTGGAATCTTCTCATTCTGTCCACCGCGGTCCATCCTTTTCGTTCACAAACCACGTTCTGGTTACTGCGGTCACTGGATCACCAACCGCGGTACCTAGTGAGCTTTATAGACTTCGTTTCCTTCTTCGGCTAACGCGATCTTGAGTTATTCGACCGCGGTCTCTTGACACTTTCTTCATGATTTCTTCTTCTTTTTGCTTTCATATGATGTGTTTTCCCTTTTTGCTTCAACCTGTACCTGCAATACACTCAATTTCCTTTCCCAGACATCATTTTCTCATAAAAGAGTTCCAAATATGTAAAACAAAGCTTATAACGAAATGAAACAACGCAGGTTCCTAAACTATATGCTCATGCTACTAATTATGCAAATCTCCACCTAATTCTCTCTTTATTTCCTATAAAAATGTAATAAATCACCTATGCTAATGTTAGTTTGCTATGCAACTAACAAATACCCCAAACTTAGACTATTGTTCATCCCCGAACAAAGACTCTAATCTAAACTTACACATCCTATCATATAGGAGTACATTGGATTTCGATCATCATTGTAACCTCAATTTTTTGTTCCTTTAGTTTATGACTCATTAACAATTCCTTAGGGTCATTCAGGTTGTCTAGATTTTTAGTTCATCCTCTATTATTTCTCAACTTCACCCTTTTATCTGTTAATATCTCAATCCTCCTAGACTTTGTAGGTGATTTGTAGGTACTAGCCCACTCACAGAAATCATTTCCTAATACCTAAGTACACAAACCCTCTCAATTCTCTCCTCTATCTATCTTCTACTTAAGTCAAACTATAGTCAAGATCAATGGTTTTTCTTTTAGGTTGTAACGTGGTCTAGCTCAAGGTACAAGTGTAATAGGAATTTAAATCTGACTCAAGTGTACACTCATAGCAATAATACCAACCTAGTTTGTTTGATTTTCTTCGTTCATGCTCACAACCTTATCTTCATAGCTCCCCGAAACTTATTTCATCTTGTGCACTCCAAATTGTACCTACATGTATACTCATACAAAAATAGAAAGTTTAGCTATCATTAACAATACTAAAATAATATAACTTTTTTTTTCTTTTTTTTTTTCAAAATAAAATCGAAAACAGAAACAAAAACTAAAAATATATGTATTTCAATGTTAGCATCCCCTTCTTTCACATAATCAAAATAGGCAGTATTAAAACCATAAGTGGACACAAATAGGTCCAACGGAGATATTCATATAAGGATAGAATGTTTATATATATATATATATATAATGTTTAGGCTCATAACAAGAAAACATGTTATAAGGCTCAAAATTGGCTACAAAGGATTATAAATGTTGGGACCGACCTTTAGGCTATGACTCAAACAATGATGACCTACTTCATTTCCCTTCTATAGTCATTCCTAAGCAGTGTTCAAGACAAATTTGATTATTTCAAGAGTTTGTGGGAAATTCTCTCCACTTGTGATTTGGTTTGTATTCCTTACTTTCCTTAGTTTTCAGATTCTTAATCTATCTAAGACTATAGAGATCTATCAAGGTCAAATTTCAGACAAACCAAACACACAGACTATTTGAAAGTACCCTAGTTTTTTGTTTCATCACACTAGAGGAACGTTACAATTTCATAGGTTACTCAGTAAAATTTGGTTTATTTTATTTTCATTTATTTATTTATAGTTTTTATATGGACAATCTATCCTAAATGCTTTCCTAGAATGTATCTAACAAAATTTGACAAAATAAAATTGAAAAAAACTAACAAAACAAAATAAAACTGACTCTTTTTGTTGTGTGTTGAGGCATTAAGCACATACCCCCAAACTTGAATGGTGCATTGTCCTCAAGAGCACATCGATTTGCATACGTGGGAAAAGAACACAGCACAACATTCATTCAAAGATAGAAGAAAATTAGTCTAGAAAGCATAAAAATTCATTGCACAAGTAAGACCATTTATATCAAGGAAGGTAGCATTAGAATAACCAAGAGCAACAAAAGCACAAAAAAATTGTGTTTCAAGAACAACAAAAGACGGCAACACAAATAAAGAAGAAACCAAGGCTCAGAGGTTAGCTCCAAAGACTTCTTCCGCAGTAATGAAATCATTAAAATCACCGCCATCATCATCATCATCGCTGCCAGCATCCTCAGCATCATCATCATCGCCTATGGGTAGAGTCGGGGGCACTGGAGGTGCACAACAAGTCATCGACATGTAGGAGAGGCAACAAGAAGGAGGAGGATAAGCCTTGGCCATACTCGGGTCCTTGCGGTGTTGCCACTGGGTGAGATACGCCATGCAGTGCATCAAGGTATGCTCAGTAAAAGAGAGGGGCGCAGCAGTAGTAGAAGAGGACTGTGGAGCATCAGCAGGATGTGTAGGGGCTGGTGTAGAGCTGGTTGGATCAACAGCTGGTGGTGGTGACTTAATAGAGGCCCGACGCCTCTTAGTAGAGGTAAAAGTGAGCATCTTCACCGCTATATGATCCTTCATATTCAAGAGCGGCTCACTCTTCTCCCATACAACCCCAGCTCTTCTGCAAAGCTCTGTGATGAGAGTAGGATGCGGCAGACCCAATTGGTCTTGTCAATGGCAGACCTAATGGAGCTAGAAATAATTGTCCCAATATTGATCGGGAGCCTTTTCATGATGCAATACACTAAAACAACTCGCTCCACAATGACCCTGTTAATGGCTAAGGAGGGAAGAAGATTAGCACAAACTAAATATAACCACACCTTAGCAGGGGTCGTAAAAGTGGTCTTCACCAAGTTGACGGGCCTGTTGTTGTAGCAAATCCATGAGGCCCCATCAACACATAGAGTCTGCAATACCTCATCCAGATCAAATCTAGGTAGGAGATTGTAGTATTCATCCAGGGAGTCTGCAGGCAAGACATATACTTCATTAATTGTTGCCGCACTGAATGGTACCCACTTGCCCCGCACCCATACTGATGTACCCTCTCTGTTTGGTGCGTTAGCATAAAACTCTTGAATCATTGGTACTACTGTAGTAGCGGGTGCCTGAATAAGCCACCCCCAATGCCTAGCAGCCACCACTGTATCAATACTGATGTTGCACTCCTCATTCATTAGCATGGTGCCTCTCTCGGGGATAAGATGTCTGTTGGAGCGTATCATGTTGAATCACTGCTTGGCAGCGACTGTTTTAAAGTGATTACGATTAGTTGGTAGAGGAGGTGGCGCTGGCTGCTTACCCTTTGAAGCAGGATGTTTCATTATAGGCGGCCTGCAACAACAGCAATGGTTGGCAAGGAAAACAACAAGATTCATACAATATTGTACTCAAATGAATTAAAACTAATTGAAGTATATTAGTTCACAAGTCTAAGCATCCGAACATTAGAAATAATCATCAGACAATAAAAATTGAACCTTGTAATGTTAATTTCATCATATTCAATGAAAATAGCTATGAAATACGCCTCATTGCATTGAAACAAAACAGTTTAATGCCTAGGATGCTCATGAACAAGGATTTGTTCAAGTCTTGGCTCAAAAAGACTCATTAATCATGCACACATGGATTAAAAAGGAAAGAAGTTGCAAATTTTTGAGCAAGATAACCATTTCAAAAAAAAGAACTAATGGGCAACTCCTAAATCTATCTAAACACCCAAAGAAAACAAAGAACTATTGAAAAGTAAGGTAAAAACACTTACATTATCACTGGAAAGACAAGAGAAACTTTGGAAATTGAAAAAGTAATGGAGGGTCACTTGAAATTTCAGAAATTTCAGAGTAGAATGACTTAGAATGACCGCGATTTAGCTTCAAAAGATGTATGGACCGTGGTCGGTAATTGATGGACCGCGGTCCATGTATGGATTTTTGAAAAACTGCAACGGTTGGAATTTTGCCTAATGTGGTCTGTGAGTGTGTTCAAAGACTACAGATCGCGGTCAGTAGTATTGTAGAAATGGTCGTTCTGTGGACCGCGATACACAGAAGAGTATGCTTCTGTTGACCGCGGTCCATTGCAGTGCATGGATCGTGGCATTCTAGTGACCGCAGTACATAGAACAAGGTGTTTTGTGGACTGCAGTCCATAGAAATTCTTACAACTGTTATGCTCTGTTGACCGCGGTCCACAAAATCACTGATGCTGCTAACCGCGGTAACTAGTATGACGGTACCCCTTCTCAATTCTAAATGTCTAGAACCTATCTTTCCAACAAAATCCAAAACAAACTCAATACATGAAAACAATCATGCAAGCATACTTAAAAATCATAATTCAATAGTGGGTTGTCTCTCACTCAGTGCTATATTTAACGTTGTTAGCTCGACGAGGATACTATGTTTCAATCTCTGAGAACTGCCATTTCAACAGTCTGCTTTGGTCTTCCATAGAATATCTTTAATCTCTAGCCATTCACTTTGAATATGTGGCCATCTATCAAGCTCTGCACTTCCACTGCACCATATAGGAAGACTTGAGTAACTAGGAAAGGTCCTAACCATCGAGATTTCAGTTTTCCTGGAAATAACCGGAGTCTTAAATTAAATAGTAGCACTTGCTGGCCAGGTTTAAATTCCTTCTTCTCTATGAGCTGATCATGCCATTTCTTTGTTCTTTATTAGTAAATGGTGTTGTTCTCAAACGCATCTCGACGAAACTCCTTGAGTTCAACAAGCTGCAACAACCGATTCTCACCACAGGCTTTTGCATCAAAATTTAACTTCTTGATGGCCCAATAAGCTCTGTGCCCCAACTCACAAGGCAAGTGACATGATTTTTCATACAATAACTGTTATGGAGACATGCCAATGGGCGTCTTAAATGTTGTCTTGTATGCCCACAATGCATCATCCAACTTCAAAGCCCAATCCTTACGGTTTGTGCCAACCGTCTTCTATAATATTGCCTTGATTTCTTGATTAGACACTTCAGTTTGCCCATTAGTTTGTGGATGATAAGGTAATGCAACCTTGTGCCTCACGTCGTACTTGGTAAGAAGGTTGTTGAAAACTTTATTGCAGAAGTGTGTACCTTCATCACTCACAATGGCTCTAGGAGTTCCGAAATGGGAAAAAAATGTTTTGAGAGAGAAACCGCAACACAACTCTAGCATCGTTCTTTGTTGTAGCCACAGCCTCAACCCACTTAGAGACATAATCAACAGCTAACAAGGTATATTATTTGCCATCTGAGGGTGGAAATGGTCCCATGAAGTCCATGCCCCAAACATCAAACAATTCCACTTCTACAAATGAAGTGTGAGGCATCTCATTCTTTCTAGGGATGTTTCCTTGTTTCTGACATATCTCACTTGTCTTCACAAACTGATAGGCATCTTTTAACATGATTGGCCAATAAAACCCACTCTCAAGAACATGCCTTGTTGTACGTTGATGGCTATAATGACCACTATAAGGTGAAGTATGGCAATCATGAAGGATCTTGTTAATTTCAAAATCAGGAATGCATCGACGTATCACTTTGTTGGCACATCTCTGATAAAGAAAAGGATCATCCCAAAGATAGAACTTGCTTTTATGTACGAAACGCTTCAGCAGCCTTGAGATAAATCTAGTGGAGTGACACCTGTTGCTTTGTAATTAGCAAAATCTGCATACCACGGTGTGTTGTCACTAACTTTCAAGAGATGTTCATTAGGGAAAACCTCCACTATACTCCTTGGATCCGGATTTGCCTCATTGGACAAACGAGACAAGTGGTCTGCTACAACATTCTATGTACCCCTTTTGTTTATTGCTTCTATATCAAACTCTTGCAGCAGTAAGATCCACCTTATTAATATGGGTTTTGCATCTTTCTTTGCAAAGAGCTGGCGGATAGCTGCGTGATCTGTGAAGACTTTAACATGTGATCCCACAATGTACGACCTGAACTTGTTACATGCAAAAACAACAGCCGACAACTTTTTTTCAGTGGTAGTATAGTTCTTTTGAGCATCATCCAATGTTTTGCTTGCATAACATATAGCTCTGAACATCCTATCATGTCTTTGTCCTAAGACAGCTCCGACTGCATAGTCACTAGCATCACACATGATCTCAAACGGTTCCCCCCAAACTGGTGTGAACATAATAGGAGCAGACGTTAAGGCTCTTTTAAGTGTGTTGAAGGCTTCAACACACTCAGCTGTGAGATTAAACTTAGTTTCTTTTTCAAGCAAATGACATAGAGGCCGAGTTATTTGAGAGAAGTTCTTGATAAATCTACGATAAAAACCTGTATGCCCCAAGAAACTCCGCACCTCTTGCACCGTTGTTGGTGGTAACAACTTTTCGATGGCTTGAATCTTTGCCTTATCCACTTTTAGGCCATTAATAGAAACTTTATGGCCCAAAACAATGCCTTCTCGAACCATGAAATGACATTTTTTTTCCAGTTGAGAACTAGGTTCTTTTCTTCACAACGAGAAAGGACTCTTTCCAAATTATGGAGGCACTGTTTAAATGCTTCACCAAACACTGAGAAGTCGTCCATTAATACCTCCATGATGTTTTCAATCATATATGCAAATATTGCCATCATGCATCTCTGGAAGTTGGCTGGTGCATTGCACAAACCGAATGACATTCTCCTAAATGCATAAGTGCCATATGGGCATGTGAAAGTTATCTTCTCTTGGTCCTCTGGTGCAATGACTATCTGGTTGTATCTTGAGTATCCATCTAAGAAACAGTAAAAATCATACCCAGCAATTTGATCTAACATTTGGTCCACAAAAGGTAAGGGGAAGTGATCCTTGCGGGTAGCCTTGTTCAACTTCCGATAATCTATGCAAACACGCCATCCTGTTGTTGTCTTTGAAGCTATTGATTATTCCTTCTCATTTGTAACAACTGTCATTCCTCCTTTCTTGGGCACCACGTGAATAGGACTAACCCATGGCAAATTTGATATTGCATAAATAATTTCAACCTTTAACCACTTCATCACTTCTTTCTTCACCACCTCTTTCATGATAGGATTGAGTCATCGCTGGTGTTCCACTGTAGGCTTATGTGAATCCTCCATTAAGATTTTGTGCATGCAAATAACTGGATTTATCCCCTCGATATCTTTAATTGTCCATCCTATTGCAGCTTTGTGGTCCTTCAACACTTTCAGCAATTTCTCTTTTTGAACATGGGCCAGGGAAGAGGAGATAATAACTAGAAATGATTGAGATTCATATAAATATGCATACTTCAAATGTTCTGGAAGCGGTTTCAGCTCTACTTCCCTAGAAGTCTCTCGAACATCTTCAGATTGATGGGTTTTAGATAATTGCTCTTCTATATTGTTAAGTTCCGAGGATCATGCTTCTAAAGTTAACACGACTAGCTTCTCATCTTATGTCATAGCTTGAGGAAAGGACAATGAATGAGAGATACATTCCACCAATTCATCTTGAGAGCTTAATTCGTTCATCACCTCGTCAATACAAGAATTTAGGACCTCTATCCTATTGCATTCGTGCAAATCATTAAGGTAGTTCATTGTCTTATAGAGATTGAAGACAACCTTCTCTTCATTAACTCTTAAGGTTAATTCTCCCTTGTGGACATCTATGAGTGCATGCCCTGTAGCCAAGAATGGTCTTCTAAGGATGAGTGGTATTTCACAATCTTCTTCCATATCTAGAACCACAAAGTCCACTGGAAATATGAATTTATCGACCTTGACCAATACATCCTCAATCACCCCTTTTGGATATGTTAAGGATCTATTTGCTAATTGAAGGGTGATTGTGGTTGGCTTATTTTTTGACATTCCCAACCTCTTTCATACTGCCAAAGGCATTAGATTAATACTTGCCCCAAGATCACACAATGCCTTCTCAAAGATTTCAGACCCAATGTTGCATGGTATAGTGAAACTACCCAGATCTTTCAACTTTTGAGGAAGTTTCTTCTGTAGGATGGCGCTACACTCTTCAGTAAGTTTGACCGTTTCAAAATCCTCTAGCTTCTGCTTCTTAGACATGATCTTCTTTATAAACTTTGCATAATTAGGCATTTGTTGCAAAGCTTCTACAAATGGGATGTTTATATAAATCTTCTTAAACATTTCCAGAAACTTGGAAAATTGTTCATCTATCCTCTTTTTTTGGAAACTTTGAGGGAATAGTAAAGGTGGAGATTCAAAGCCTTTACCCTCTTGAGTGACACTTTCCTTGACTTTCCCTTTTGATGCTGAAGGTTCTTCATGTTGGACCACTGATTTTTTTTTAACATTCATCTCATAGCTAACAACTTCTTCAGCTTCAATAGGCGGTATACTTGGAAGTGGTGGACTTGCTACTTCTTTTCCACTTCTAGTAGTCACTACTTTGCAGCTTTCTTTTGGATTCATCTGAGTATCACTTGGAAAGGAACTTTGCTGTTGATTTGAGACTATTTGTGCCAACTGCCCCACTTGCGTTTCCAAACTCTTAATAGTGGCATTCATATTTCCAATCTGGATTTCGATTCTGAAAACTCTAGTATCATTTTTGTCCACCCTTCCAATTAGCTCCTTGAAGAATCTTGTGTGCATATTCATCATTTCATCAAGCTTATCTTCCAAGGATGGTTTTTTATCCTACAAAGGCTGTTGAGGCACAAATCCTGGTGGCAATTGAGTGTTTCTGTTATTTGTATATGAGAATTTCTCATGATTTCTCACTCCTGGATGATAGAACTTTGGGACATTATACCCACAGTTGGTCCTTGGTAGCCACTGAATGTGTATATGGCATTCATTTGCTCAATGGAAGCTTCTCCATGATAAGACACCTTGTTAGCTTCTGCAATGGACTGCACTTGTTGAGTTTGCTGATTTTGAAACTGTCCACCACTACTCTTTTCTTCCACCAAATTCAATCGATGGGTTATAACAACAATTTGGGTATGCAAAGCACTAATCTCATCCACTTCATGAATTCCCACTCTTTTTGCTGTTCCTCTTTCAATACCGTGCCCATATGCATTAGCTGCCATATCTTCAATCAGTTGAGTGGCATATGTGGTTGACTTTCCCATCAATGAGCCTCCAACTGCTGAATTTACCAAAGCCCTAGTGGGTGGTGTAAGCCCACTATAGAACATCTGGATTTGGAGCCAAGGAAGATATCCATGTTATGGGCAACGCCTCAATAGGTCTTTGAACCTTTCCCAAGCTTCATACAATGATTCAAAATCAGATTGCTTGAAGGAACTAATTTCACCCCGCAACTGATGTACCTTGGCTAGTGTAAAATACTTTTGCAAAAATTTCTGGCCCATCTCTTCCCAAGTTGTAATACTTCCAGGAAGCAAGGTTTGCAGCCAACTTCTCGCTTTATCCCTTAAAGAGAAAGGGAAAAGTCTTAGCCTAAGCTGATCTTCAGTTACTCCATTCATTTTAATCGTGTCACAGATTTCCATGAAGAAATTTAAGTGTGCCAATGAATCTTCAATAGCTGAACCTCCAAACTGTTGCTACTGCACCATTTTGATCAAGAACGACTTTAGCTCGAAATTATTTGCATTTATCGGTGTTCTTGCTATGCCTGAGTAGTTATTGTTCAACACCGATTTAAAAAAATCCCTCAAAGGTGCTTCTCTATGCTGTGCCTTTCTATTGTTCCCAACTCCAGAACTTCCACTATCAGCCATAGTTGGTCCTCGTTCTTGAGCCTCCAACCAAATTTGATGAATTTTTTTCAGCAAATCTGGATCGTAGGGATCACAAGGACGTTTACTCATGCAAACCTAAAACACAGAAAACACAAAAAGATCAAGTGTATTTAATGAACTTCAATAAATCTCAAAACAATCAAATAAAAGGTAACAATGAAATAAAATTTTTCCTTGACTAATACAAAACCAAGTTCAACTGGTTTTAAAACATCTAACACCGTTTTTCTCCAGCAACGACGCCAAAAACTTGTTGCTAACTCTGCAAGTGTACAGGTTCACTTAAGTATTAATCGATGAGATCGGATATCATCCTCAGGGAAAAATGGTTTAATTAGTGATCTCAAATCCCAATTTACTACTAGTTCGCATTTTATCAAGACTCTAATTGCCATGATTATATCAAACTCTTAATGAAAATCTAGTCTAGTAAAAGTGACAATTCTGTTCTTGGAAATATATGTGTAATGGTTATCTAGGATAGTGAATGCCACCACATGACCTGTGACTCTTAGTTATTGTTGTGAATTGTCTACGCTATGAGTTTTTGCATCTGTAATTGAGACCCTCTCCCGAGATGTTTCAATATTGATTAGATTTGTTTTATAAAGCCCTCTTCCGAGGCACTTACTCAACAACCCAATTTGTGTACTTCAAAGTCCCTGTGCAACTCCCTAGATCAGTTAATAACCTCCCGATTAATCAACTATCCTAAGTCCAAACTACGATAACCACCCTTTAAACCTCTCTCCAGAGTTAGTCTAAGGTGTTGCATTCATCATGTCTATGGCCAGTAAACACAAAGCATTAAGCAAGCACAATATGAAATAGTGTCTCTAGTCCAATAATTACAACTAGATATCACAGTTCATACATTGAACATCACATCCCAGACAAAGAAAACGAATTAGCTTGACATTAAATTAATAGAAATCATTAAACAATAATCAAAGAAGTAAATCATACTTAAAATTCGACAATAATCTTTAATTTGTAATTGGAACACTGGTTCTTGTGTTTCTCAGCCGTCACAAGTGATTTTTTTTCGTATATGGTATATCTGGGCTCTAATAACCTCTCCTATTTATAGTCCCACACTAAGAAAACCTAAAAAAGATGAAAATCCCGATACTTAACATCGTGTGACCGTGGTCAATAATGTTCTTCAATAAAACACTGGAATGGAATCTTCTCATTCTGTCTACTGCAGTCCATCCTTTTCGTTTACAAACCACGTTTTGGTTACTACAGTCACTGGATCACTAACCACAGTAACCAGTGAGCTTTGTAAACTTCGTGTCCTTCTTCGGCTACCGCGATCTTCAGTTATTCAACTGCAGTCTGTTGACACTTTTTTCATGATTTCTTCTTCATTTTGCCTTCATATGATGTGCTTTCCCTTTTTGCTTCAACCTGTACCTGCAATACACTCAATTTCCTTTCCCAGACATCATTTTCTCATAAAAGAGTTCCAAATCTTTAAAACAAA
>JAJIYU010012104.1:0-14875 GCA_030144865.1 Tinospora cordifolia | reverse complement strand
TTACTCTCACACACACACACACACATACATATAAATATATATATATATATATATATATATATATATATATATATATATATACACCATATGTACATATATATATTGAATGCATTACCATATATACATATATATTGAAACCCTAATTCCAAACTTTGGGCGCCACAATTATGAATAAAATGGAAAGTTTCTAATCAAAAAACCTCAAAAAATTACAGATCTTGCCCCTAGGGGCTCTATATAAACTTTGCGTCTTTTCATTATTTTTTATCCTAGCAAGAGCTAAACAGAGTTCATTCTTTCTCTCTATGTCTCTCTCTTGGCATCTTTTTTTTTTCTTGAGCAATTTTGATTAGCCAGCAAGGTAGTAGCAACAAAATGTTGTGCAAATCTAATGCAAGCAGGGAAAACATCTGAGAGAAAAAAGCGATTATAAGGTAAAGATGATTTTCAACTTTTTTTTTTATTATTTTGATTTAAATAAGGCTTGCATGGGTGTTATGCTTTAATTATCCATCATTATACATGCCATGTAGAATATACATGATTAGATTTACATAAATAATGATGCTTGATTTGCGATATTATGTTCCATGTAATGTAACTATGCTCACATTTTAAATCATGTTTATATTTATTTTGTTTATATGCATGAATGTCATGGTTTACATTTAACAAAAGATTAATAAAGATTATAACCACATACTGGCAAGAGGGCGAACCTTCTTTGTGAGTATTCCAATCTTGAGGTGTGAGGTAAATGAAGGGTTTGGATTTGATCCTACCTCAACTATAGTGAGTTTGAGGTCAATAGTAGATCTCTCTGCCTAGGGTTGGAATACCAAGACGTATTTTCATTCTGTAGATAATGGCAACTAAAATAAACTATTGTTTGAATCATCTAATTTCTGAGAGTGATCAATATGCATGTTTCATTGGATTGAAATAATAACTTGAGTATTCGGAATGATGTACCGGACTTCTTAGCTCACCCCTTCCTCTTTCATATTTAAGGAAATTAATTATCAAGACTACTTGGGAGCTCTTAGATTATTTCTCTTAGCATTTTAATTAATTGTAGGGCATGTTGGCCTAATCAATTTTTTTAATATTTGAATTTCCATTGTAATGAATATTTAGAGTTTTGTACTCTTTTTTTATTAATAATATTGAAGGATTTTTTCTCAACATTGGCGTTATGGAATTATTTGAATTAAATTGAGTTACATACTCAGGAAGTCTCATGACTTTGAGACATAGAAAGGAAAATGTTAATGTGATACAGCTGTTTTCGAGGGACCCAACACTCAAAAAGAGAAAACGAGGGTAATACAATAATTACGCCATCAGAGCCACATAGGCCCGAATTTGGGAAGTAGGGTATTACAAAGGTG
Organism: Tinospora cordifolia; assembly: GCA_030144865.1. Classification (NCBI taxonomy): domain Eukaryota; kingdom Viridiplantae; phylum Streptophyta; class Magnoliopsida; order Ranunculales; family Menispermaceae; genus Tinospora; species Tinospora cordifolia. The sequence continues at coordinate 13,484 of JAJIYU010012104.1, read as the reverse complement.
GTATCAGAGCTTAGTCAGTAAGCATACCAGGCAGAAATTAGAAAGAGTTGACTAGTCAGGTAAAAACATTATTTGAATTAATTTAGAAAACCCTACCTCCTATTTTAGAAACTGAAATCGTTTTGAAAAATTATTTTTAAAAAGAGATTATGTTTTTCAATTGTTTTGTTTGGATACAAAGACTACAAGTTATGCTGATAGTGGATAAGCCTTGTCCCGAGTAAAGTTAAACATTGAAGAGGAGATGGGTTAACCATTCTAGAAAGTGCGGTTGATAAGCAGACTTCAATCTCGCTGCCCAATCTGGAGGTTGTCTCGCCAACTCATAGTAGTAGTTAGAGTTTAAGAACACACTTATTTTCTACAAAATAAAACAAGGAGGTGGAAAGTAAGGACAAGAAACTTACTAGAGTTCAAAAAAGATGCCAAAGGTGGTATTGTGAATAGATGAAGGTTGTTGGTTCAATAGAAGAACCTTCCAACACAAGATTGAAACCTAGGTCTAGGACCATTGGCAGATACTTGGGTAGCACAGTGGATCAAAACCAAAAACATTTAGGACATAGGTTAGAGATTGAAAACATGTGAAAAAGAAACACTTGTTTGGTCAGGACACTGATCGGGAAGATCATGTATCTCTAATTTTTATGTGGTATGAAATGCATAGGAATTTGAGGATATGGAGGAATCCTGGACTTGGAGAATGACGGACCATGTTTGGTGAATGATCAGTGGCTTTGGACGAACTTGGTTCTCTATGCTTGGTTGGTTTGGGACGGTCAAGTGGGCTTGGAGAGCCTTAGAAATTGAGATATTTTCAAAATTGATTGGGTGCAGTGAAACCTCTGAGTTGAAGTCTATGTCGATGGGCAAGGGTGTTATGGGACACTCAATGCATGATTTACATATTTCCTAAGTATGTATGTATGAAACCAAATCATGTACCCAAGAACAAAAGAACTTAGAATAAACTGTCAAGCCACTGAACAGATTAAGAACTTAGAAACCTGAATCTAGAGTCATGATAGTACAACAAAACGAAAATCGTGGGAACAAATACTAAATCAACCTTAACTTGTAGACAATGGATACACCTAGAAGATACGCTACCAAAGCTACCACATCTGATGAGATTGACTCACAAGACCATGAGGCATAGAATGGTGTGGCTAAGACCCAGATGGAGAATATGCTAACAGAGGTCACTAGAAGGGTGATAGAACAGATCATGGGGGCGCTACCTCAGATGATACTACAAGTGGCACCACATCTGTAGGTACAGTAACATATTCTAGTACAACAGCCGATGCTAGTGCCCGAGGTCCCAGCTCGTCGGAGGGCACAAAAAGATCGAGAAGATAAGAGCAGAGAGATATGTTGATGGAATTGCAAAAACTCTCCCCATCCCACTTTGATGGCACATTGGATTACGTGATAGCAGACCATTGGTACCAGGAAATGGATGAACACCTAGACGTATTAGGGGCAACAGGTGCCTGTACAATGGCGCTGGCTACCCATCAGTTCAAGGGACCAGCTAGAAGTTAGTGGCGGGTGTTGAAGGCTGATCCAAATACTGACATCAAGCAAATGAACTGGGAGAAGTTCAAAGAAGTATTCTACGAAAAGTTCTTCCCAGAAGCAATATTGAGGAAGATGCAGGAGGACTTTGTTAAATTGAACTAGAGAGACATGATGCTGGCCAAGTACGAGGTCAAATTTACTAAATTGACTAAATTTTCACTTGAATTGATTAGGGAGGAGAAGATGAAGGCCAACCGATTTGTTCAAGGTCTCAAGATTAAGATTTGAAAGATAATAGTAACATTGGGCCTAAAGACATGTAGAGACGTCGTAGAAAGGGCATTGCCTTTGAAATAGGAACTGAACTTCGAATATAAGCGAAGAACAAGAACAAGAGGCTGGGAAATGGCAAAGATTATCAAGGACCTCAAAAGAAATAGAACACCTATCAACAGAATGGTGGAGGTAAGGCACCCCAAGTACAACAACAAGCAAGACCCAACAAAGGGGAATAGAAGGAATAGGCCAAGCAACAAGGGCTATGCTATTATTGCAACCAGCCAGGACATGTGGCGAAGGCTTGTCCTGCCAAAACCCAAACTTCCCAACAATAGTAGTACCACCAGGGAGGAGGACAAAACGGATGTCCTCAACAGCAACAACCCAGACAAAACAATAACCAAGGGCAAAACCAGAACCAAGGTCGTAAGTAGAACTAGGCCAGAGTGTTCACGTTTGCTGAGGAATAGGTCTCTGCAGTGGAAGGCACATTCCTGTTATTTAACGTAGCTATGAAACTATTGTTTGATTCGGGTGCTATGAAATCTTTTGTTTCGAAGGAATTGGTTAATAGGTTGCAACTAGTAATAAAGACTTTGCCTATAACTTTGAATGTATCTACGCCCATACAAACTATTGTTACCTCCAAGAGAATGTGTAACTGAAACCTTAGATTTGGGAATAAGTTGTACTTTCATTTTATGGGTATGATGTGATAATAGGAATGGAGTGGTTAGACCAATATTAGGCTTGTCTCAAGAGAAGGATGACAATAACGTTACCCTCAGGAGAAGCCTTTAGAATCAATGGTAATATCCAAAGATTACCTAAGAACCCAAGGATAGCCATGCTGAAAGATATGTTCCCTAATGACTTACCCAGACTACTATCAATTAGAAACGTAGAGTTCAAGATTGAACTTCACCCTAGAACCAATCCTATAGCCATACCTCCATACCAAATGGCACCAGTGTAACTGATTGAGTTGAAGGCTCAACTAGTCGAAATCCAAGACAAAGGATTCATCGGACCATGTAAATCACCATAGGGAGCTCTGGTGTTGTTCATGAAAAAGAAGGACAGATCTATGAGACTTTGTGTTGACTTTCAAAAGCTAAACCAGGCAACAGGGAAGAGCAAGTAACCTTTACCAGGGATAGACGACTTATTTGATCAATTGAGAGGAGCCACTCATTTTTCAAAATTGACCTTAGGTTAGGATACCATCAGTTAAAGATTTGTGAATCGAACATTCACAATACAGCCTTTAAAACCTGATATGGACACTTCGAATTTCCTGTGATGCCCTTTGGTTTAACCAATGCCCTCGCAGCAGTCATGGAATTGATGAACCAAGTATTTAGGCAATATATTGACCAGTTTTTCATGGTATTTGTCGATGACTTCCTAATATACTCTAAATTGAAAGAGGAACACTTAAAACACTTGAAGATCGCGTTGGAAACACTCGGAAGACACCAACTGTATGCCAAGTATAATAAGTGTGAATTCTAGATAAAGATGGTCAAATTCCTTAGTCATGTAGTATCAGCGGAAGGCATCTTTGTATACCATGAAAAGGTTGAAGTTGTCACAGACTAGAAACAACCCAAGATGGTTACAAAGATCAAAAGCTTCTTATGTCTAGCTGGATACTAAAGAAAATTCATCCAAGACTTCTCCAAATTAGCAGAACCCATGACTAAGTTAACCAGAAAAGGAGTTAAGTTCACTTGGGATGAGAAGTATGAACGATCATTCTCATGGTATTACATACATTTTGTACGCATATGCTTCAAAGAATGAATTGGGTGCAGTCTTGATACAAGAAGGAAATGGTGTTGTCTATGCCTCGCGACAACTAAAGATACACGAACAAAACTACCCAACCCACGACTTAGAATTAGCAGTCATAGTGTTTGCCCTAAAGATATGGAGGCATTATCTATATCGTGAAAGTTTTGACCTATTTTCAAATTATGAAAGTTTGGAATACATTTAAACCCAAAAGGAATTGAATCTCAGGCAGCTTAGGTGGATAGAATTCCTTAAAGACTACGATTTCCCACTCCATTACCATCTAGGAAAAGTCAATGTAGTTGTAGATACCATGAATAGAAAACTCAATAAGCAGGAGAAGGAAAAGGGTCAAATGTACCAATTATGACCTTAAATGACGAACGAGTCTATTATACAATATGACTTGCCATCCGAATCTTCTACATCATATTAGGGAAGAACCAAGGCAAGATAAGTGGCTCACACGGCTGATAGAAGGAATTCAACAAGGTAAGCATAATGACTTCAGAATGGATGTCGAAGGTACCCTAAGGCTCGAAGATAGAATTTGTGTACTACAGAATGAACAGAGTAGGCAAACCATTCTAGAGGAAGCCCATTAGACAAAGTGCACAATGCATCCAGGAGAAGATAAGATGTATCAAAACCTCTTAAAGACTTATTGGTGGAGGGGAATGAAAAAAGACATAGTTAAGTATGTTTCTAAGTGCCTCACCTATTAGCAAGTAAAGGCAAAACATCGAAAGCCCTCTAGATTGTTACAACCACTTTCAATCCCAAAATGGAAGTGGGATAACATTGCCATGGATTTTGTCAACGGGTTACCCGAAAATCAAAAAGTGGAGGATACTATTTGAGTGATTATGGGTCATCTTACTAAGGTGGTACACTTCTTACCCATAAAATTCATAGACCAAGTCAGTAAACTAGGTGAACTCTATGTAAAAGAGATAGTACGCCTTCATGGAGTACCTAAGATGATAGTGTTGGATCGAGACTCTTGCTTCAGCTCACAATTTTGAAAGAGTCTATAAAAGGAATTGGGCACCAAACACACTATGAGTACAACTTTTCACCCTCAGACAGATAGGCAGTTTGAGAGAGTCATCCAGACGCTGGAAGACATGCTGAGGTCTTGCGTCCTTGACTTCAAAGGGAATTGGAGTAAGTATCTATACCTAGCGGAGTTTGCCTATAATAACAATTATTAGGCAAGTATAAGATGGCTCCGTATGAAGCACTCTATGGGAGGCTCTACAGATCACCAACTTGTTGGGCTGAACTTAAGGATCACGTACTTACTAGGCCAAATCTAGTGGAAGAGATGAACAATTAGGTGAAACAAATTTAGAGAAAACCGGCGACTGCACAAAGTAGACATAAGAGTTATGCTGATAGAAGATGAAGGCCCCTAGAACTCCAATTAGGCGATAAAGTATTTTTGAGAATCAGTCTTCAGAAGGGAATCAAACGATTTGGAATTAAGGGAAAACTAGCACATAGATTCATTGGACCCTTTGAAATACTTAGAATGATCGGTGAATGCACATATGAATTAGACCTACCAAATCGAATATCCTCAGTGCACAACGTGTTTCATGTGTTGATACTAAGGAAGTTCAAACTTGATATCTCTCATGTAATCTAGTGGGAAGAAGTGGACATCCAAGACGATGCCACATATGACGAAGCTATGGTTAGGATTCTAGACTGCAAGGTATAGAGCCTGAAAATAAAAGACATTCTCTTAGTCAAAGTTCTCTAGAAACATCATAAAGTAGAAGAGGTTACTCGGGAGTTGGAAAGTAAAATACAAACTAAGTACCCAAATCTCTTCATTAGAAGCACATGACCAAACAACTCTCGAGTAGCCTAGTACAAATTTTAAAGAGGAAATCCCTTTTAAGGGGGGTAGAATCTAATACCGATAATTTTATACGAAACTCGATGAATAAAACAATTCAACTTTGAAAATTTATAACATTTTTTAGTATAAATATACAATTATGTATATTCTAAAATATAAAATAAAGTAGGTAAAATAAAAGTAATCAAGAAATTATATAGAAATTTGGTGCAACTTTAGGATATCCAACAATGAATAATAGAAAAGAAATAGAAATATGCACCTAAATATATATGTGTGTGTGTGTGTGTGTGTGTTATATATATATATCAATATATAGAAATGGATTATATATACAATGAGTGCACATTAATTTAACATATAGAAATAATAAATAATTATTATAATGTACATATAAGATAAAATAACCATAATTCCTATGGATAGAGACTATTACCATGTTTTATTTAGTAATGAAACTTGTGATATAATACAATGGGTGTAATGTTGAATATAGAAATTAAATATTTGTAGCTATATATATAGAACTTATATATATATATATATATATGCATTACGTAGCCATATATAAAAATTAAATATATGCATTACATGCATATATATTGAATATATATGCATTCTATTCATACATATATGTATTACGTACATATAGAAATTAAATATATATATTGAATATATCTTCTCTTATTTCTTTACATATATATACCATATGTACATATATATATTGAATGCATTACCATATGTACATATATATATTGAAACCCTAACTCCAAACTTTGGGCACCACAATTATGACTAAAATGGAAAGTTTCCCATCAAGAAACCCCAAAAAATTATGAATAAAGTGCCCTTGGGGACTCTATACAAACCCTGCCCCTTTTCATTATTTTTCATCGTAACAAGAACTGAACAAAGTTCTTTCTTGCTCTCTCTACCTGTCTTTTGGCATCTACCTTTTTTTTCTTGAGCTGTTCTAAATAGCTAGTGGAGTAATAGCAACGAAGTGTTGCACAAATCTAGTGCAAGCAGGGAGAAGGATCTTAGAGAAAGAAGCAATTCTGTGGTGAAGATGGTTTTTGACTTTTATTTATTATTTTGATTTAAATAAGGCTTGCATGGGTGTTATGCTTTAATTATCCATCATTACACATGCCACGTAGAATATGCATGATTAGATTTACATAAATAATTATGCTTGATCTGGGATATTATTTTCCATGATGCTTACATTTTAAATCTTGTTTATATTTATTTAGTTTATATGCATGAATGTTATGGTTTACATTTAATAAAGATTATAACCACGTAACCAGCACGAGGGCAAACCTTCTTTGTGACTATTCGAATCCTGAAGTGCGAGGTGAATAGAGGGTTCGGATTTAATCCTACCTCAACTATACTGAGTTTGAGGTCAATAGTGGATCTCTCTTCCTAGGTTCAGAATACTGGGGCGTATTTTCCTTCGAAGGATAATGATAACTAAAATAAACTATTGTTTGAATTATCTAATTTTTGAGAGTGATTGATATGCATGTTTCATTTGATTGAAACAATAACATAAATATTCAGAATGATCCACTGAGCTTTTTAGCTCATGCCTTCCTCTTTAATATTTTAGGAAATTAATTATCAAAGCTATTTGGGAGCTCTTAGATTACTTCCCTTAGAATTTTAATTAATTGTAGGGCATGTTGGCCCAATCAATTTTTTAAATATTTGAATTTCCATTGTAATGAATATTTAGAGCTTTGTACTCCTTTTTTAATTAATAATATTGAAGGATTTTTTTTCTCAATATTGGCCTTATGGAATTATTTGAATTAAACTGAGTTATGTACTCAAGAAGTCTCATGACTTTGAGACATAGAAAAGAAAAGGTTAATGTGAGAGTGAAAGGAAAATTAGCTCTACATTTTGGAGGACCGTTCAAAATTTTAGAGAGAATTAGTTCATTACCTTACATGCTTGCTCTACCTTTTCAACTTTTTGATGTTTATAATGTGTTTCATATATCTATGTTACACAAGTATATCCAAATCCAATGCATATTCTTGATGTGACTCAGTTACAAGTTGGGAAGGATACTAGCTATGAAGAAAAACCCATACCAATAATCGGTAGAAGAATATAAAATTTGAGAAATAAAGAAATTCCTTTGGTTATAGTTAAATGGCAATTTCATGACAATGAGGAGCAAACCTGAGAGTGTGTGGATGTGACGCGGGAGTAGTTTCTAGATCTTTTCACTACTTGATGTATGTTTCTTTTCTTTTTAGTTTCGGGGACAAAATTTCTTTAGTTGGGGAGAGTGTAATAGCCCATAATTTTTATTACACGTGAACATGACACACACACACACACATATATATATGAGCACGCATTAGATATGTTAATGCATGTCATAGTCAAAGGACACATGCACATGATTGTACAAAGAATCATATGAAATAGGGAAATACAAACCATAAATACATTTGAATTATTTAAAATAATAATAATAATTATTATTATTATTATTATTATTATTATTATAATAAACTAAGATAGAGTTGTAAATAATGGATATAAATATAAACACACACACACAAATATATATATGCATGTGTGTGTGTGTGTGTGTGTGTGTGTGTGTGTGTGTGTGTTTAATGGTGTGGATGAATGTGAGAGAAGATAGAAAATTAATTAACTTAAAAAAATGATAACATGAATGGGAGTTGGTTATTAAGGTAAGATGTGGCAAATTTGATTGGTTAACATATATATAAATAGTGGGGTGGTGGAACTTGCCCTCTCATTTCTCATTCCCTTCCTTCTGTATTTCTTCAATTCAAGAACAAGAGCAGAGAACTAGATGCAAGAAATAAAGGGGAAAAAAAAATTTGACACTTTCGCAATGGAACTGAAACGTAGGTAAGTTATTTTTTCTTATTTTTATTACAAAAATGTTATATAAGTCACATAGTACAACTCTAGAGGTATAATTTTTTACTATAGGTGATTTTTTATAGTAGTACCCAAAAATGAGGTCTTGCTTTACATTGAGTAAAACTAAGTAAAAATTATATCAGTACACTCATGGTGAGACGTAGATCACAAATATGTAATTAGTTTGTATTTATAGCTCTTGTGGACACCAATATAAATATCCAAAATAATAATTTTAGGGTGGCTTTTGAACATGTTGAACCTTAATAAAATTTTAATTTAATTAAAAAAAATATAGAAAACAAAATTTTGCACTCACTAATGTCAAGTTTATGAATTTTGGATATTGCTTGAAATTTTGGTAAGTTATTGACCAATTGAGTTTTTTATAAAAAAAAAAATTACAAGAATTAGTAAAAATATTATTGGGAAGCCAATTTTCATATTTTCTGCTATGGAAATGTTTTATATGAGCAAACACATAATCTTGAAGTTTATTGAGAATATTTGAGGTAATGTACACCAATAAGTGCAATCAAATGTATATATATAAGACTAAATATAGGAAATAAATACGTTAAAGATGACCTATGAAATAAAAATGAATTGAGCTAAATTTGATTTAGTACATATGAAATGACTTTTGTGATAGGGGTCATAATGGACATTGAAGACTAAATTTGGATTGGGTATTAGAAACTGGCGGGACATTAATTTTTGGTGAGCAATCTGTACTTTTGGTATTATGTGTGACATTAGTATTATATTTAAACTTTTGATTTTTATTAAATAGAATGATATACATCATGGCATAACTATTTAAGTTTCATAAAACAATTTTGATGCATTAGAGCATGTCAATTTACATACCTAAGCAGGTTATTGGCATGACAACATTTTTCTAGGTCATAGTCTTAGGGAAGAGATTCACAAGATTAACTGTTATATAATCTTGGTTGGTATATTCTTGTCATGAGATGAAAGACATTGAAATAAATAGATTAATAAATAGATAATTAGAAGTCGGTACACTCCGTGTCTGCGCACATGAGGAGTAGACTCACTCAGTTATCTGGAAGGAAAGAGATGATTCACGTTTTTAAAGAAATTGCATGGTGTTGAAACTGAGTGCACGTTAAAGATATGGTGCAAATATGTTATTTTTATTTCATTCGCACGTGACTTTGAAAATTTTTTTTACCTTTCATATTTTTATACATGTGATGGCTATGCGGTACCATAAATTAGAGTATTCACTAAGCTCGTTGTTTACTTAGCATACTCTACATTTTTTTCTCCAGGTTTTGATAGGAAAGGAAAAGGAAGACCTTGGAGTAGTAGTTACTAATTTTTCTTTTGGAACTTATAATATGTTATTAATTATAATAGTTAGCTAGACTATAATGTTTTGATATGTGTATATATCTATTATCATTTGATGGATTGTAAGAGCAAATTATGGATCTTATTTGGATAAATGTTTAATTTGAGAAGGAATATCTATCTTTTTATATTGATTGTGATTTATTAGGTGGTTTTAATTGGGTGATATGTTATATTTTAAGCAGAGACTATAGAAAATATTTTTCAAAGAAATTGGTGATTTAGTTAGGAAGGCTTACAGGGTTTCCAAAGTGTTAGTATTCTAAAATGTTTGAAAATTCAATGTCGGTCATGACATCACCTGAGAAGGAGTTGCGACAAGGACATACTTAGTTTCTAAGAGCAAACCATGTGTGGTGAATGTGTAACACGCCAGCCCTGGTCCTTTTGTCTCTCAGGCCACGCGAGGAGAAGAGCACCCATCCAATAGGAGAAGCCGCAAAACAATCGTCCATCGAGGACTAGAGCACTACGGAAAACTATTTCAAAAAAATAATGAAATCATTTTAAATATACACAATGTCGTTGGAAATGAAAGTTTATAAGTAAATGAAATTGATTAGAAAAATTTCAGAGAAAAACATGTGGCTTAAAAATCGAAGTCCATAAGCGTTAAAGTTTACAAAAATAAATCAAAACAATTAAATTACAGGAAAATTGAGCAGTGCAAAAGAAGAAGAGAGGGCACATGCCTTGTTCAGATTAAATACACAAAAGATAAGATATACAAAAACATTTAACAACCTCCCAGTGAGGTTTTAACAAAATAACTCAGTCTCCCGTGGTGTCGATCGACTCATGCAACGTCAAATATGACCTGAAAAAGAAAAGTGGAGTGAGCTTGAGAGCCCAGTGGATCATATAGAACATGTAAAACCCTGACCCCCTAGAAACAAGTTTAGGCTCAACCACAAGGCGGGTTGGGTCTAATGTTATATTTACAAGTACACAACTTTCATCACATTTCATTATCTCGAGTCTTATTACTTTTCAATGAGCACACAACCCAAATAATTTAACTTTAATTTATAAGACTTATTACAAGAGAGATAAAAGAAAATCTTCAATCTTTGTTTATTGAAATAAATAAACGGATACATGCTTGAAACTCAAATAATAAAAAAGAAGTATATAACTCAAAATAAAATTCAACAGAAGGCTTAATAAATCAAAAGTGGGCAACATGCCCTTACATTAGAAAAACAAAAGTTCTAATCATCCATGGTCTTCATGTTTAATTCCCTGAAAAATCTTAAAGAGGGGTGAGCACATAGCCCAATAGATCATTCATCAAACTACTAATTTACTAATTTAAATCAAAAGTACATCCAATTTCAATCACTTACAAGCATTAAGTGTTTCAAACAATATCTTGTTAGAGTTGTATATTTGACCAAAAGGGGTTTTAAATCCTTGATGTTCTTCATTAAAATACTCCTATTCTGGGATGGAATGATAATTAATCTTGTCACATTCTATTGGAAATAAGGATCAAATATCCACATTCCAAGTATTTTAATACATATCCACACTTAGTGATGTTACTCATATACACTAAGTATATGCAAAGAACACCCATAGCATTACTTGGACTACTATGACGGTAAGTGATTCTTACCTTCACTTTCTTATATTTAAATTCAAATAACCATGATACTAAATCAGTAAATTTGATATCAAAATTTAAATAATCAAGGAAACGTGGAAAACATATATGGCATGCTTGAAAACTCAAAAATAAACCTAAGCATGGAATTTAAGCATGTTATGCTATCATATATGAATTAAAACATGAAAACATGCTAAACTGTAAATAAAACTTGATCAAGCATGCTTCAAACTGAAATATAAACATGTTGAAAACTCAAAACAAACATTTATATACTAAAGACTTAAAGTAGTAAAGAAGGAGTTCTAGAAATCCCCTCCACCTTAGTAGTGGTTCTTTCCCCAAAAATTCAGCAAAGTTCCCCAACGTGTATTACTTGCAAACACTAACAAAAATTACTTCAAACTACTCTCTAAAACACTAAAATCAAAACTTCTCATACAAGAGAGAAAAGAGAAGTGAGAAGGGGTGCCAAGAAGAGGACAAGAACAAACAAAGAGGGAAGTATCAACTCTTTGTTGGGATGAGAAGAATATGAGCAACTAGGGGGGTTTATATAGATTTTCAAGAGCACCATGGGGAAGGTTTGGACATCACACATAATGAAAATCTTTCCATACACAATGAGGACGTTTTGCATTGATTTGGGCAAGTGAATCTCATGTTTTGGGCAAGTGAGTTCATGGTTGTGCAAGTGGGACTAGTAAGGTTTCCAATCGAAGTGTGACCAAAATGTTTGAACCTTATTTGTTTCTTTTATGGGTGTGAATACGAATAAAGGTTTAGAATACATTCTAATCTCTCTTGGACGTCCTCTATCAATGGATTTCATGTTCATAGCATCTTTCTTATTTGGTTCCTTTGCTTGGTCATCACACATGCATGCATGGGAAACACTCCTATTTTGGCATCACATGTGAGCATGAGGTAACTTTCTATTTTTCTGATTTTTCCTTTGTTTGTTAGTCAAATCTAAGTAAAGGAATTTTTCTATATCTCTTTAAATCAGCCACTCTTCACTAAACTTCTATTCTTGGACTTGGTGTATGATATCACACCGAGTGGCACACATGATCATTCTCAAACTTTCCTATGGGACATTTTTTGTGTGTAGAACATGGTGTACATAATAATCGTTTGGGTGTACGTGAGATCGTTTTTCATGGTTTCTAAACAATAGGAAATATCTCATGGAGTTGGGTAGGGTGTGGGTGTACATGATCATGGTGTTCTACCCATGTGACTTGCACATGTTTTAGAGGAGTATGCTTATGTCATGCTAACATCATCACTGTTTATGGGTCCACGAAAATTTAACAAAAATTAATATCTCATTATTCACAAAGAATTATGTTCTTTATACTTTAGTTTTAGAATCATATGAAAAATTTAAGAATTTCAATATATGGTTTGGCCAAATTGGTTTTTATTTGTTTTCTTTATTTTAAACCCACTTAAGGCACTATGAAATGAAAATTCAAATCTTGGCCAATTGTCCTGCTTTTTTTATATGTTGTTTATTTTGTTAATTCATATCATCCCATTCCGTTTCGGGTTATTTTGATTCCTTGAAGTACCCTAAATGTCAATTATTTTTAATGTGGACCCCCCTGAAGGGCATTTGGCAAATGAAAACCCTAATCTTAATCAATTGTTCTAATTTTTGGATATGTTGTCCAATTAGTTGGTTCATATCACATTACTTCGTTTCAGGTTGTTTTGGATCCCTAAGGGTCACCAAATGAGACTTTTGGAAACCTGCCAAATTTAGCCCCAAAATGAGTCTAATTTCATTTTGCACCTAATTTCACTAAATTGATCTTGAATTTTATTTAATTAAATATAGATTTTTTAGGATATTACACAATATCGCTAGCATTATTCAAACTAAAATACAAAACATGCAAACATTTTCATTACATTAGGGCATTTCAAATACTTCACTAGTAATTCCATCGCAAACAAAGACCGAAAGGTTTCTGCCTTGATGTAATACCCCAAAATTTTGTCAAATAATAATTAATTTGAGGAAAATAAATAAAATAAGTCAAATAAATTAATTTCAAGGATTTTAAGAAATTTTGGGTGCAAATGGTG
>JAJIYU010012103.1:0-14794 GCA_030144865.1 Tinospora cordifolia | reverse complement strand
TACAGTGTTCAATGATTTAGAAATATTTGATCCGATTAGTGCTTCCGCTACTATTATCTTGATTTCCAGTATAAATATGATTTTGAACATCCGGTGAATTTGATTTGAAATTAACTGCTTAGTGAAGCATGAATAAAATGACTATTTGAGATTAAGAAATGATTTAAACATCGTGTATAGAGGTTTGTGTACGGATTGATGATAACTGTTGCACGCCCGGTGCCTCGGTGGACCACGCGCCGAGCTTGGAGCTGCGCGACGCCCGACGCAGGGTTTTACATTGACAGACATGATGTCCGGTGCGAGGGTCGGGGTGTGACATGAGCTGAGGCTTAATGCTTATGTATGATTATAAAATGAGCTATAGTCTAATTAAAATATGTGACCTTGACGCATTGTATTGATGGACCGTCGCAACGGACACAGAGATGATTAACTGGGAGTTGGGGTGTCACAACCTACTCAAGCCTTAGTTGATTCAGTAGCTGGTGGTTCCTTAATGGGAAAATCTACTATAGAGGCCACACATCTTAGTGAAGAAATGGCAGCTAGCGCCTATGTCAGGACCCCTTCCCTAGGGAGAAGGATGAACCAACCGGCATAGTATTCTGACAAACCCATTCCCAAACTGAGCTTGCCCAAAACACTGTTAAGCCTCTTTACAACACCATATATAACACTATCAGAGTAAGCATAATAAATGCGGAAACAACTAGAACACATAAGTACAGTAATTTTTTTTTATATATACAAAAGTTAATTATATGTACACTGTCCTAAATGTAGCAATAGTAGAATGCCTAATTCAAAATATCTACCATATTTTCCTCACTTCCTATACATTATACTAACTCTCAAAATAGTAAACCACATGAGGAAACCTATCGAAGTAAACGCGGTGTGCTCTACGCAGTGTGCTTTACGCAATGACCACTTTCTTTCCCTTATCCACAGAAGAAGAACCTGAAATATTATAGTAGTGAGCCAATTTTGTCCACAACGGCTCAGTGAGTAATGTAACCTAATCTATGACTTAGAACAGGAATTCTAGAAAAGCAATGTCATGTATGAATGCACAACAATAATAATGCGAAAGAATGCAAAAGTTAATGAATGCTAAATTTACTATGCAGTTGTGCACCTTCCATTTTGAAACTAGTTTTAATGGAGAAAACACATAAATCCATTCGAGCAGGAAAAACTCGAGCGGGAGAAACCCGATGGTTAGGTGTATAGGTGACGACCCCAATCTGGGCCCACAGAACCCCCCTTAGGGCACTCTGTGCTAGGTGGTCCTTAAATAATCTAGGGGAGCCTCAATTAATAGACCTGGCCCGACCGCACCCCCGAGTATGACAACCACTCGTCCTCAATACTCTACCACATTCAATACCCTAACCTGCACCCGGACCTCGATATTTGGTGCACATTTTCATTTAAATCACATTTAAAGATTGCAAATGCATTTCAATATGTAAGAATATTTCATTTATGGTAGAATAACAAGTTAAGTGATAAATTAGAAAACACTACTCACAAGGATGCTCATGTAATAACCCAAAACAATTTAACGCGTCCACATCGATAATTAATTTAAGAATTTTAATTAAATAGGAAAGTTTTAAAAGAAAACATGTTTTGAATGTCTATGTATGTATTAAATGAAAATAAAATCATATAAACTCATTTTTATGGCTTAGAAACTCAAAAATAATGTGAAAACCGCGGTCCGCAGATGAGAAACCACCTACGCATAGTGGAGTCATTCTGCCGACGCGGTCCGTAGTCGAGGAAACTGAAAATTTCGAGAGAAATCAATCACCGACCGAGATCTTTATTTGCCGACCACGATCCGTGTGCGATATATAAATAAAATGATCGATTTGAGCTCGTCATTTTCACTTTGAGTTTGTTCCAGATGAGGGAGAAGTGACTTTGAAAGCTCGGAGAAGTGCTCTGAAGTAAAGTAAACCAGAGATTGAAGACTTAAGGTAAGAATCTAAGCCCCTCTATTAAATTACTCTCTCACTTGCTATTTGTTTAAATCTAAAGATTCAAATACTCCAGCTGTAAGGGTGAATGAAGGAGTTATGTTATGAGAAAACCCTGCTAGCTGAAGTAAATTTGAATTCTTTCCTTATATAAGGTCCCAAAGAAATTGTGCTTTGAGTTTTGATTGTTGTTTTTATAGAATCTCGAATTTACCAGTGTCTAATGAATTGAAATCAGGTAGCACATTTTCTGTGAAAGGAAGTGAGGTGAATTGAAGTTTGGTGGAGTAACTGTCAAGTGAGTTCACCTTAAAGACAATCTGTTGTGATAAGGGAGTTGAAAGGAATCCCAAAATACTCAAGTGAGAGGGATATCCTTACTCTTTAGTATTATGCGGGAATCACGCTTGAGACATAATGGTTGTTGTATAGGATTTATGTTATATGAATGTTGATGTTGTTTGAATTGAATGGTTTGTTTGAGATTGTTGAAGTGCCGAATGATTTACCGGTATGCATGATTTCTATTGAGATTTACTGCTCATGTGATTATTTCATTTGCTCATTTCTGATATCATGTTGATTGATGCTTTGGGCATGAATGTATGATTGCTTCACTAAATTAAGACTAATGGCTAAATAAGAATCCCACACACCAGTACGACAGGCTGCATAGCGTCGTAAATATTCCTGACCCTTAGTGTCGATAGCAAATTTCATTGTCTTGAGAATCATAAGGAATAGGCTGCATAGCGTTCCTTGCCTTTGACTGTGATGTCTTTGGAATAAAAGGAATAGGCCGCATGGCGTTCCTTTCCTTAGATTTTGCTCGACACTTGATTTGTCTTCAGGATTTGGTAACAGGCTGCATAGTGTTACCTTAGTAATTGGCTACATAGCCTTACTGTTCCTTAGACTATGATTCACATGTACAGGCTGCAGGGCGTGCATGGGGATAAGTAATAGGCTACAGAGCGTTACTTATCTTTGGATGTTGATGTTCTTAATTTCTTGTTTCCGGCCAAATTGCATGCACTTATTTTCATCCTGGATCACAAAGGAACATTGGGAGTCTAACCAACTCTTCCGGTTTAGGTTACAACAAATAATTTAATGTGTGAAATGCCTAATGTGTGGAAGTGTGTGTATGTTTTGAGTTTGATCTTATATAATGTTGGAGATGTATAGGATTGACTCACTGGGCTCTCGAGCTCACCCTATCACTCTATTTTCAGGTTTTCACAGGTCTATTGTATAGTGACTACTTTCTGACAGTGGAGACGTTCAAGGATGGGTTTAAAGTTTTATTTTGAAACGTTATGTTAAAATGATTTTGATGTAATTTTGGGACTAAATACTTATTTTTTGTATAACACAGGAAATGTAATCGAACTACTTATTTTCATGTTTTGATCATGTATTATCGATGAACTATGTTTTCATATTTTGATAAATATGGGCTCACTATTTTGGAAATTGTTTTAGTTAATTTATTTAAGAAAGATAGCAAAATGGGTAGTAAAGGTAGCATTCCGGTCGTTAGGAGATGGTAGCCCAATGACCTCTATTCTGGGGAGTCCGAACGTGAGGTCGGGGTGTTACAAATATGGTATTAGAGCTTAGTTAGTAGCTCGCTGGGCTAGAAATGATTTTCACTGGGTTTTGATTTTCACTGGAAAATGGTTTTTCATTGGAAACAGTTTTCGATGAAGTTTGGACTAATCGGGTGATGCCTTGGAGGCACAGTGAGTCTAAATTAAAAGTCGTTAAGGCATAGGTTAGAGACTAATAACGTGGTTGAACACACACTTGTTTGGTCAGGACACGAGTTCAGGAGGGTGCTGTACCTCTGGTTTGTATGTAGGATGGGGTGCATAGGGATTTGGGGGTATAGAAGAATCCTGGATTCGAAGAATGACAGACCATATTTGGTGAATGCTTGTGTCTCTGGTCGAGCAGGTACTTGCTATGTTTGGCTGGGATGGGGCAGTCAAGCATAGTGGGTCTTGTGAAGCCAGGGAATCTATCCACGGAGGCATATGTTCTATTATGCCTGATCAACATAGTAGGATGTGGCAGCCGTGGAAGTCGAGACATTTGCGCAATTGTAATGGGTGTAATGAAATTTTTAAGTGGAAGTATGTGTGGAAAGGCGAGTGTGGGATGGGGCACACGAACCTGGAAGCATGGATGGAAGCGTGCATTGTGTGTTTGGTTAGTGTATGATTGGTTGCAATATATGTAGTAAAACTGTATTTTAGTACATTACCCAAACTCCTGTACCCAGAAATAGACGAAATGCTGTCAACTAAGAAGTACAAACTTTTAGGCCACAAAGACATATCGAGAACTTAGAGACTATGCACCTAAAGTCACAGTAGCACAAAACAAGTGAAAACTACTGATGCAGCTATTATTCTCAGAGTTCCTTCTCTCTGCTCAGGCTCATGACTACTCTCCCCTCGAGCCATTCCTCGTTTTGGTCGTCCCCTTGCCATTGTCTACAAATCAAAACCTAATTCAGTATCCAATAGTTTAATTTGATTGTAGCAAAACCTTGCAGTCATCACAGCCACTAGTGCCAGTACAACCACGGATGTTGCAGCAACCTGTACAACCACCGCTAGAGCCTTAGATTTCACCAGTACCTCAAACTCCACAAGAGGCCAGATCATCAGAGGCGATTACGGCAAATAAATCAGTTGGTTATGATAAGGAACAAAAGGAGTTACTAATTGAGTTTTAGAAATTGAAACCCAATACATTTGAAAGAATGACTGATCCAATGACAGCTAATAGGTGGTTTACGGAGATGAACAAGCATTTGAATGCATTGGGAGTGACAAGTCCACGACGAGTCGCTTTGGCAGTGCATCAGTTAGAAGGGCCAACATATCACTAGTGGGAAATGATCATGAATGACCTTGCCATAGATGAAACAACGTTGACTTGGGAAGAGTTCAAGACCCTGTTCTATGATGTTTATTTCTCAACAGCCAAGAAAAGACAAATGCAAGCTGAGTTCATAAGACTAGCACAGAAGATGATGTCGGTAACGAAGTACGAACAAAAATTCACAGAGTTAGCAAGATTTGCTCCTGATTTGGTAAAGGATAAGCAAACAAAGACAGAGAGGTTCATTGAAGGATTGAAACTGGAAATCAGAAAGATAATAGCACCCTTAAAGTTGACAAACTTTAGAGAAGCTGTGGAGAGGGCACAGATCATAGAAAGAGACCTCGAGGCAGAACAGGTATGGAAAAGTAAGAAGCGAATCAGATCTAGCCAAGCAGCAGGACCATCGTTGAGGAAATCCAGCAGTCAGGAGAGGAGAAGAGTACCTCAGAGCCAGAGGCAGGTACGGGCATCTGAGAGATTGTAGGGAAAACAAGCCGGATCAGAAAGAGATATTAGCGAACAACGAGAGCAGGCTAAGAAGAAAGGGTTATGCTATGTTTGCAATCAAGAAGGGCATTTTGCCAGAGATTGTCCAAATAAAGAAATGAGCACAGTATCTCAATTGGTGTATCAAACTCGATCTCAGACAGAAAGATCGCAGCAGAAGCCTCAGACACAACAATAGAGTCAAGCAAGCCTTTATACGGCGGTCAGCAGTACGGAACCGACTCAAGCAATGGAGGGTACGTTCTTATTATTTGGGGTTATTGTGCGAGTATTATTTGACTCGGGTGCTACTAGGTCATTCATTTCAGAAGAGGTTGTAGATAGATTGAAGTTAGTCACAGACCCTTTGGTCACACCATTAGAAGTGTCTATTCCAGTAGGAAGCATGACAAGTTCACGAAAACATTGTAGGTGTGAACTCACCTTCGGGGATAGAAGAATAGGAGCAGACCTTTGTGTACTTCGTTTTGGCGGATATGACGTGATATTGGGAATGGATTGGTTAACCCAATATCAAGCTAAGATCGATTGCCAAAGACGAAGAGTTACAATCAAGCTACCATCCGGAGAAGTTGTGAAAATAGAAGGAGATATGAAGAAGCTGCCTAGAAGTCCAACATTAGCATTACTATATGTTGTCCAATAGAAGGTCAACTTCAGACAGGTGATAGAGGATGAAGTAGAGAAGCCACAAGGAATACAACAAATTCTAGTGGTGAGAGAATATGAGGATGTATTTTCAGATGAATTGCCTGGCCTTCCACCACACAGGCAAATAGAATTCAAGATTGAAGTATAACCAGGTACAAATCCCATTGCCATTCCACCTTATCGGATGGCACCAATAGAATTGGTTGAACTGAAGAATCAATTGGATAAACTGTTGGCGAAGGGTTTCATTAGACCAAGCGAGTCGCCATGGGGAGCTCCAATCCTATTTGTAAGGAAGAAAGACAAATCCATGAGGTTATGTGTAGACTACAGGAAATTAAATCAAGTTACGGTAAAGAATAAGTACCCTCTACCAAGAATTGATGATCTCTTTAACCAGCTGAGGGGAGCCTCACGATTTTCAAAAATAGATTTGAAATCAGGGTACCATCAGTTAAGGATCTGTGAGTCAGACATTCCGAAGACAACTTTCAGATTTCAGTATAGACATTTTGAATACACAGTGATGCCATTCGGACTGACAAATGCTCCAGTGGCATTTATGGACCTAATGAATAGGGTCTTTAGCCAATACCTGGATCAGTTTGTTGTTGTTTTCTTGGATGATATCCTCATTTATTCCATATCAGATGCTGAACATGAAAGACACTTGCACATGGTACTGGAAACACTTAGACAGAATAAATTGTACCCCAAATTCAGCAAATGTGAATTTTGGATGTAGAAAGTGAAATTTTTTGGTCATGTTGTCTTGGCAGAAGGTATATTAGTGGATCCAGAGAAAGTTGAAGCTGTAGCTAACTGGAAACAGCCAACAACAGTAATTGAGATCAGAAACTTTCTTGGATTGGCTAGGTACTACCGTAGATTTATTAAGGATTTTTCGAAAATAGCTAGTCCACTGACAAAACTGACCAAGAAAGAAGAAAAGTTCATTTGGGATGATCAATGTGAGACATCATTCCAAGAATTGAAAAAGAGATTGACAACGACACTAGTCTTGATTACTCCTACACAAGGAGTAAGATACAACCTCTATACCGATGCATCGTTGAATGGTTTGGGTGTAGTACTGATGCAAGAAAGAAAGCCTATGGCATATGCTTCCCGATAGTTAAAGCCACACGAGCAGAATTATCCTACACACGATCTGGAGCTTGCAGTGATCGTGTTTGCATTGAAGATTTGGAGGCATTATCTTTATGGAGAGAATTTTGACTTGTACTCAAATCATAAAAGCCTCAAATATAGTTATACTCAGAAGGAACTCAATCTACGACAGAGAAGATGGTTAGAGTTCCTAAAAGACTATGACTTTCAGCTACATTATCATCTTGGTAAGGTTAACGTAGTAGCAGATGCACTAAGTAGAAAGTTTAGCTGGAAGGATGAAGAAAAGGCACAAATGTATCAACTGATCAGTACATATAACTTGAGTATAGCCACTGATGAAAAACAAGCATATCTATATGCGATAACTAGCCAAACCTGATATTATACACCAAATTAGAGAGGAGCAAAAGAATGATAAGTGGATGGCAAATCTGATTGACGGTATTAGGCAAGGTAAACATACAGATTTCAGAATTGATGTGAATGGTGCATTGAGGCTAGGAGACAGGCTATGTGTACCGAGTACAGGACAAATAAAAGACACCATACTGGATGAAGCACACTTAACCAAGTACACATTGTATCAGAATTTGAGAAAGAATTATTGGTGGAAAGGTATGAAGAAAGACATCGCAAAGTATGTTTCTCGATGTCTTACATGCCAGCAAGTGAAGGCTGAGCACAGAAAGCCATCTGGCTTATTGCAACCACTTCCAATACCACAATGGAAGTGTGATGATATTACCATGGATTTTGTGGGTGGTCTTCCAAGAAATCAGAAAGGTGAAGACACCATTTGGGTGATAGTAGATAGATTGACAAAGGTAGCTCACTTTTTACCTATACGATCTACTGACCCAGTGAGTAAGTTGGGTGAACTATATGTTAAGGAAATAGTGAGACTGCATAGAATTATAAAGACAATTGTATCAGACCGAGATGCCAAATTTACATCCCAATTTCGGCAAAGTTTACAAAAGGAATTGGGGAGTAGAATCACTATGAGCACGGTATTCACCCGCAAACGGATGGACAATCTGAAAGGGTTATACAGGTGTTAGAAGATATGTTGAGAGCGTGTGCTCTAGATTTTAAGGGCAATTGGAGCAAATATTTACATTTAGCAGAGTTCGCCTACAACAATAGCTATTAAGCGAGCATTGGAATGGCTCTGTTTGAAGCGCTCTATGGTAGACCCTGCAGGTCGCCATCCTGTTGGGCAGAACTGGAGGATCATGTGTTCACTGGACCTGATATGATTGAAGAGATGAACTTACAGATCAAGAAGATCCAGAAGAGGTTAGTGACTGCACAAAGTAGATAGAAAAGCTACACAGATAGAAGGAGAAAGCCCTTAGAGTTCCAACGAGGAAATAGGGTGTTCCTGAAAATAAGTCCACAGAAGAAAATTAAAAGGTTTTGAGCCAAGGGTAAGTTGGCCCCTAGATTCATTGGTTCGTTTGAGGTACGTAAACGGTTTGGTGCATGTGCTTACGAATTGGATCTTTCGAATCTATTATCTGTAATCCACAATGTGTTCCACATCTCGATGCTTTGGAACTACGAGCCAGATCCTTCACATATCATTCCATGACAAGATATTGAAATTCAAGGTGATGCAACTTATGAAGAACCAGCTATTAGGATCCTAGATCGTAAGGTACAGAGCCTCAGAACTAAAGACATTCCTTTAGTCAAAGTTTTATGGAAGCATCAAAATCTGGAGGAAGCCACCTAGGAATTAGAGAGTGAGATGCAGAAAAAGTACCCAGAACTATTCTCCAGGAATTCTTGATAGAACACATTGGGCAGGTATGTTCTACTCAAATTTCGAGGGCAAAATTTCTTTAAAGGGGGGTAGATTGTAATAACCCAAAACATTTTAACGCGTCCACATCGATAATTAATTTAAGAATTTTAATTAAATAGGAAAGTTTTAAAAGAAAACATGTTTTGAATGTCTATGTATGTATTAAAGGAAAATAAAATCATGTAAACTCATTTTTATAGCTTAGAAACTCAAAAATAAAGTGAAATAGGAAAGAGGTTCGAAAGATTGTGGTTCGTCGGCAGAAATAGTGTAGGAAAACCACTTAAAATAGTGGGCTCATTTTGCCGACCGCGGTCCGCAGATGAGAAACCACCTACGCATAGTGCAGTCATTCTGCCGACCGCGATCCGTAAATGGCCGACCGCGGTCCGCAGTCAAGGAAACTGGAAATTTCGAGAGAAATCAATCACCAATCGACGTCCTTATTTGCCGACCGCAGTCCGTGTGCGATATATAAATAAAATGACCGATTTCAGCTCGTCATTTTCACTTCCAGTTTGTTCCAGAAGAGGGAGAAGCGACTTTGAAAGCTCGGAGAAGTGCTCTGAAGTAAATTGAACCAGAGATTGAAGACTTAAGGTAAGAATCTAAGCCCCTCTATTAAATTACTCTCTCACTTGCTATTTGTTTAAATCTAAAGATTGAAATACTCCAGCTATAAGGGTGAATGAAGGAGTTATGTTATGAAAAAACCCTGCTAGCTGAAGTAAATTTGAATTCTTTCCTTATATAAGGTCCCAAAGAAATTGTGCATTGAGTTTTGATTGTTGTTTTTATAGAATCTCGAATTTACCAGTGTCTAAAGAACTGAAATCAGGTAGCACATTTTCTGTGAAAGGAAGTGAAGTGAATTGAAGTTTGGTGGAGTAACTGTCAAGTGAGTTCACCTTAAAGACAATCTGTTGTGATAAGGGAGTTGAAAGGAATCCCAAAATACTCAGGTGAGAGGGATATCCTTACTCTTTAGTATTATGCGGGAATCACGCTTGAGACATAATGGTTGTTGTATTGGATTTATGTTTTATGAATGTTGATGTTGTTGGAATTGAATGGTTTGTTTGAGATTGTTGAAGTACCGAATGATTTACCGGTATGCATGATTTCTATTGAGATTTACCGCTCATGCGATTATTTCATTTACTTATTTTTGATATCATGTTGATTGATGTTTTGGGCATGAATGTATGATTGCTTCACTAAATTAAGACTAATGGCTAAATAAGAATCCCACAAAACGGTACGACAGGTTGCATAGCGTCCTAAATATTCCTAACCCTTAGTGTCGATAGCAAATTTCATTGTCTTGGGAATCATAAGGAATAGGCTGCATAGCGTTCTTTGCCTTTGACTGTGATGTCTTTGGAATAAAAGGAATAGGCCGCATGGCGTTCCTTTCCTTAGATTTTGCTCAACACTTGATTTGTCTTCGGGATTTGGTAACAGGCTGCATAGCGTTACCTTAGTAATTGGCTGCATAGCATTACTGTTCCTTAGACTGTGATTCACATGTACAGGCCGCAGGGCGTGCATGGGGATAAGTAATAGGTTGCAGAGCGTTACTTATCTTTGGATGTTGATGTTCTTGATTTCTTATTTTTGGCCAAATTGCATGCACTTATTTCCATCCTAGATCACAAAGGAATATTGGGAGTCTAACCAACTTTTCCGATTTAGGTTACAACAAATAATTTAATTTGTGAAACGCCTAATGTGTGGAAGTGTGTTTATGTTTTGAGTTTGATCCTTTATAATGCTAGAGATGTATAGGATTGACTGACTAGGTTCTCGAGCTCACCCTATCACTCTATTTTCAAGTTTTCACAGGTCTATTGTACAGTGACTACTTTCTGACAGTGGAGACGTTCAAGGATGGGTTTAAAGTTTTATTTTGAAACGTTATGTTAAAATGATTTTGATGTAATTTTGGGACAGAATACTTATTTTTTTGTATAAGACAGGAAATGTAATCTAACTACTTATTTTCATGTTTTGATTATGTATTTATCGATGAACTATGTTTTCATATTTTGATAAATATGGGCTCACTATTTTGAAAACTATTTCAGTTAATTTATTTAAGAAAGATAGCAAAATGGGTAGTAAAAGTAGCATTCCGGTCGTCAGGAGATGGTAACCCGATGACCTCTATTCCAGGGAGTCCGAACCTGAGGTCGGGGTGTTACAGCTCAGCTCCCAGTGCTCCTCTAATGACCAGTCGCGTCCCGCTGGTGTTTGATCCTACGTGATCAACTTACTTTTTTAATATCTACATAAAACTTGGCTCAAATTATAACTTTATGGTCTTTGGTCAATCAAAGGATTGACTTGGTCAACTATAGTCAACTCTATCTAAACCTAACCCTCGCCGACCTGTCAAATCGATAAGGTCAACGTGGTGAACAAGGTCAATTAATCCTTTATATTGACTCAATATTGACTACAAATATGTATTGTCGACATGTGTCTTACCTTGGGTACACAATAACCAACCACTTTCATAAATTTGGTAGTTCAATACATAAATAATATTTCCTATATTATATATTTCCCTAATAAGTATTTCATAATGTTATGCAATATTATATAACATTTTTTTCATTATTTACCATTATCTTTACCCTATGTACATTTTTTTCCATCTTTATTAATTAATCCTCAAATCACATAAACGTGAATTTAATATATCCATTAACCTCCAAAAATCTTAATTTCAGTGTCATTAAGTTTAGAGTTTCATTCTGGATATTTTAGTACCCACCGACTTAAATTTCATTATTAATGGGTATCCCCCTATGTGTCGACTTCCAACTACCATATGATTTTCTAGGGTCAACGAGGGTACAAATAATATACATATCTGTATTCTACTCGTAAATCTGAACAAAATGATATATATTGTATAGTTTCATTTTTAGGGAAAATATGCCGTAATTTTTGGGTCACACAATAAATGAATGCATTTATCAAAACTATATTATAAAACTAAAATTTACAATTTTTATAATAATTCAAAATTAAAAAGGAGGTAAAAATAATTTACCCTAAATGTCGGATCTTCAAAGTGACAACTCCTCTTTTCTTTTCTTTTCTTTCCTTTTTTTCTTCTTTTTCTTTTCTTTTTCTTTTTCTTTTCTTATCTTTTTTTTTCCTCTCTTCTCTCTTCTTTCTCTCTTCTTCACGGTTGAGCAATTGAGGGCTTATTTTTTTTTTCTCCTTCACGTATGAACATATAAGGAGATGGAGGGATGAAATGAGATTAGAGAATGGGGGTATTTATAGTAGTTAGTTTGGAGAGGGTTCCACAACAATTAATGCGATGATTTTTTTTCCTTCTTACTTATCCACCCATTTGTTTTTGCTCTTATCTTCCCACGTAATGCATATATATCCCTTCATTTCTTTTTTTTTTCTTTTTTTTCTTTTTTCTTTCCTTGATTATCCATGACTCATCAAGATATTAATCAAGTTTCTAATTATTATTTTTTTTCCCAATATTACATTATCCAACCACCTCACCTATATTATCTTATCATTTATTAATATACTTAATTTTTTCCATTTCCAATAATAATCCTTTATCCAACATTTTTATTTATTCAATTATTTTTATTGATATTCCCAACCAAACAATCATTCCTCAATTAAATAAATATACACCTAATAATTTATTTGCTTCATCTATTAATATATATTTGTATAGCTCAATATATATACATGTAAAACTTTTATTCGTTTTATTCTCCAATAAATAATAATTATTATTATTTATTTATTCTAATTTCTCAAGTAATACACTTATTAATTAATATTATCACCCAAAATCATGTATTACCATTTAATACACACTTTGATTAATACTATTGCCAAAAAGTTTCGTATTTTTGTATAATCATGTATTTCTCATTTATAATTCATTAATTGATACAAAAAAATACATGTCGAACCTGTCGATTAAATGTCCAAAAATATGGGTCGTTAAAGTCTCCCCTCCTTAGAAAAAATTTCGTCCTCGAAATTTACTACAAGAATAAAAGATCAAGAAGTGACTCTCATAATATCAGGAAAATGACTCACCATATAGTCTTCTCACTCCCAGGTGTCCTTCTCGGTACCATAAAACTGCTAACGTACACATACCATCGGTATCTCCTTGTTGCGCAATTTCTTCACAGCCCGATCAATGATAGTTACCGGAGCCTCATCATATAAACAATCCTCTCGCACTTCAACATGTCTCCAATCAATCACATGCGAGGGATCGGGATAGTACTTTCTCAACATAGACACATGAAATACATTATGTACTCCAACTAGCTAAGGTGGCAATGCTAATTGGTAAACTACAGGACTTATCCTCTCGAGGATCTCAAAAGGTCCAATGTATCTCGGAGCGAGTTTTCCTAAAACACCAAAACGAATCTGCCCCTTCAGAGGAGAAATCCAAAGTAGTACATGGTAACCAATAGCAAACTCAAGGATCTTTCTCCGGTTATCCGCATACCTCTTCTGTTGATCTTGAGTTGCCTTTATGTTCAGACTAATCTGTTGGATTTTCTCATTCTGCTCTAGTACAAAAGCAGGGCCCAAAATTGCTATGTCACCAACCTCGGCCCAACAAGCTGGCGATCAACATGGTCGACCATATAATGCCTTGAATGGTGCCATGTCGATACTCGCCTGGTAGCTGTTATTATAAGCAAACTCACATAATGCTAAATGATCCTCCCAGCTACCACCAAAATCAAGAACGCATGCACGGAGCATATCCTCTAGAGTCTGGATCACTATCTCTGAGTGACCATCAGTCTGCGGATGGAAAGTTGTGCTCAAGTTTACTCTAGCCCCTAATTGTCTCTGCAAGCTCTGCCAAAAATGGGACGTAAACCAAGCATCTCTATCAGACCAATGGATACTAGGACCCCATGTAATCTTACAATCTCTTGGATATATAACCGACTCAACCTCTCAACTGAATCTCTAGTATGAACCAGGAGAAAATGAGCAAACTTAGTCAGTCTGTCAACAATAACCCAAATAGTATCATGTCTCTGTTGAGTCCAGGGTAATCCCATCAAAAAATCCATAGTAATGTGTTCCTATTTCCACTCAGGAATAGCCAAGGGTTGTAGTAAACCATCGGGTCTCTGGTGCCTAGCCTTAATCTGTTGGCACGTGTTACATCTCTACACAAAGACTGCAATATCTCGCTTCATCCCCGCCCACCAATAAGTACATTGAGCATAATTATACATCTTATTAGTGCCTGGATGAACGGTATACCTCGAGCAGTGCAACTCTGCTAATATTCCCTGTCTCAGGTGAGGGTCATCTGGTACCCACAATTGTCCCCTAAACCTCAGTGCACTATCATTGTCAATCGACCACTCCACACGAGAAGTGTCGTCTGCCCACTCCCGATATATCACATAATCAACATCATGAGATATATCCATGATCTCAATAAGCAGCACCGGCTAGGCTCTCATCTGTGCACTGACTCTGGTCTCGGTCGAAGTCTTGTGGATACTCATCACTGTCACATAATCAATCATCCTCCACTCCTGAGACATATGTCTAGCCACACAAGCTGTCTCGACCTGTACTCTACTCAATGCGTTAGCCACTACATTGGCTTTCCTGGGATGATACTCAATGGTAAAGTCATAATCCGTAAGAAGCTCCATCCATCTCCTCTGCCTCATATTCAAATCTCTTTGAGAAAACAAGTACTTGAGGCTCTTGTGATCTGAATAAAGTGTAAAACGCTCACCATATAGATAGT
>JAJIYU010012102.1:0-14828 GCA_030144865.1 Tinospora cordifolia | reverse complement strand
TTAGAGGAGACTCTGTCAAAATTTTGGTAGGGATATTGGGTAGGATTAACAGAGAGAGGCTGACATAATACTGTATACGTAGATGTAGCGTATATGGTATTGTGTGCCGGTCGTGACGTCACTTCTATGAAGTGGGTTGCGACATGTGAGCTGCCCAAACTAACCTAGACGTCCCCCCTTGTGCTCATAAAAATCTATATACCACTCTTGCTTACATGTTTTCATCCGCAAAGTAAGAGTTGAAACTTCCTTTTTACTTGTTTAAAGCCCCCTATTGCTAACCCTGCAAGTGTACACGTTCGCACTAGTATTAACCGGTGAGACCGGATATCATCCTCAGGGACAAATGGATTTACTAAAATACCTTAAATCCCAATTTAATAATGGTCTTCATTTTATCAAGGCTCTACTTGTAGTGAGTATATCAATTTTTGAATAAAAATCTAACCTAGTAGGAGTGATAAAATTTGTTTTTAGAAAACTTTATAAAATGGATGTCTAGGATAGTGAATATCATTGTATAACCTGTGATTCTCATTTTAGATTATGAAATGTCTACACTATGAGTTCTAGCACGTATAATTGAAGCCCTCTCCCGAGATTCTTAATCAACAATCTAATGTGGTGTAATCAAAAGTCCTGTGCATCTCCCTAGATAATCTAACAACCCTCTGGTCAATCAAGTATTCTAAGTCTATATTGTGATAACCATCCATTAGACTTCTCTCCCGAGTTAGTCTAATACAGTGAGCTCCTCATGTCTATGGCCAGTAAACACAAAGCATTAAGCATACACAACATAGAATAGTGTTTCTAAATCAATAGCATTAACAAGAGATCACATTTTATACATTAGTCATCACATCCCAGACAAAGAGAACTAATTAGCTAGACATTAAAGTAATAGAAAACATTATACAATGAAAAAGAAATTTAATCATACTCAAAACTTAGTAAAAATCTTCAACCCCTTCTTGAAACACTGGTTTTTGCCTCTCTCAACTGTCACAAAGAGATTTTCTGAATTGGGGATCTTTTAGCTCTAATAACCTCTCCTATTTATAGTCCTGCACTAAAAAAACCCTAAAAATACGAGAAACCTAATAATTAGTTTGTGTGACCGCGTTCAATGATCGCGATCAATATTATTCTCCAATAAAAATTGGGATTCCCTCATTCTGTCCACAGCGGTTCACTGTTTTTGTCCATGATCCACATTCTGGTTACCACGGTCACTACTTGATCGACCGCGGTCACTACTTGACCGACCGCGGTCACTTGATGTTTTCTTCATAATTTCCTCTTCTTTTTGCCTTCATGTGGTGCAATTTCTCCTTTGGCTTCAACATGAATCTACAATACACTAGATTTCCTTTCTCATACGTCATTTTATCAAAAAAGAGCTTCAAATCTTGAAAATAAAGCTTATAATGCAATGAAACAATGCAAGTCCCTAACTTACATGCTCATGCAACTAATTATGCAAAACTTCGCCTAATTCTCCTTTTCTTTCCTATAGAATGCAATAAATCACCTATACTAATGTTAGTGTGCTGTGCAACTAACAAATACCCACAAACTTAGATTGTTGTTCGGCCTCGAACAACGAATCTAATTTAAGGAGCTCACTCATGCCATAAAAACATATTTATTTTTCTTTCACTCATCATTGTAACCTTTATCTTCCATCCTTGCAGTATGATTCATTAACACCTCCTTAAGGTAATTCAGGTTGTCTAGATTTTCTGTTCATCAACCATTCTTTTTTAACTTCACCCTCTCATCTGTTAGTATCTCAATCATCCTAGACTTGTAGGTGATTTGTAGGCACCATCTCACTCACAAAGATCATTTCCTAATACCTAGGTACACAGACCCACTCAGTTCTCTCCTCTAACTATTTTTTACTTAGTTCAAACTGTAATCAGGATCAGAGGCCTTTTCTTTACGTTCTAACATGGTCTGGTTTAAGGTACAAGTTTAAGAGGGATTTAAATCTAACTTAAGTGTACACTCCTAGCAATAATGCCAACCTAATTCGTTTGATTTGTTCTGTATAGCTTGATCATTTCTGTTCAATCCTTTGTTTTTCTTCATTCTCACAACCTCATCTTCATAGCTCCCCCAAAATTATTTCATCTTGAGCATTTCAAATGGTACCCCCATGTATACTCATATAAAAGTAGACAGTTGGCTAATATTGACAATATGGAAGTATTGAATAATTATAACTTTTTGATTAGTAGTGTAAAGAACTGAAACAAAATTAAAAAAACATGTATTAGCATCCCCTCCTTCCTTCACATCCTTAGAATAGGCGGTATTAGAACTATGAGTGCACACAATTAGGTTCATTTGAGATATTCACAAAAGGATCGAATGTTTATACATACATTTGGGCTCAAAACAAGAAGACAGGCAATAAGGCTCAAAATTGGCTGCAAGGGATTGTAAATGCTGGTGCTGGCCTTTAGGCTAAGACTCAAACAATGGTGGCCTACTTCATTTCCTTCCTAAAGTCATTCTTAAGCAGTGTTCAAGATAGATTTGATCATTTCAAGGGTCTGATGGAAGTTCTCTCTATTTGTGATTGGTTTCCGCTCCTCACTTTCTCAGTATTGGACTCTCAATCTACCTAAGACTTAAGGGGTCTGTTAAAGTCAAATTTTCAACAAACTGAGCACACATACTATTAGAAGAAACCCTAAATCTTTGCTTCACCATACTGCAGGAACTTTACAATTTCATAGGTTACTCAATGAAAATATATACAAAAATATATATGTACATACATATATAGTAAAAATATTTTTTTAAGCATGGACAATCTATCCTAAATGCTTTCCTGAGATGCGTCTAACATATGCAAAACACATAATTTAAGAAAGAAAATACTGTGAAATTGACAAAAACTGACAAAACTAAACTAAAACTAAACCTGCATGTTGTGTGTTGAGGCGTTAAGCACATAACCCCAAACTTGAATGGTGCCTTGTCCTCAAAAGCAAATGGATTCGCATACGTGGAAAAGAACACAACATGACATGCATTCAAAGATTGGAAAATTTGTCGAGAAAGCACAAAAATTTGGTACACAGCTAAGACCATTCATAAAAAGTAAGGCATCAACAAAAATAACTATCCACAATCACAAAAGTCAAGTTTTGAAAGTAGCAAAAGACGGAAAGAAAGTAAAGGAAACCAAAGCTCAGAGGTTGTCTTCAAAGACTTCTTCCTCAGTAATGAAATCATTAACATCCCCACCATCGTCATTGTCGTCATCATCCTCATCGTCACCTACTGGTAGAGTCGGCGGCATCGATGGCGTGCAAAAAGTCATAGCCATGTAGGGTAGGCAACAAGAAGGAGAAGGATAAACATGTGCCATACTCAGGTCCTTGCGGTGGAGCCATTGAGTGATATACGCCATCCAGTACATCATGGTGTGCTCAGAAGAGCAGGGCGCAGCAGCAGCTGATGAAGATGGTGGTGCATCAGAAGGCGGTGTAAGGGCAAATGTGGAACTAGCCAGATCAGTAGCTGGTGGGGGTGACTCGTTAGGGGCCCAGTGCCTCTTGGCAGAAGTAGAAGTGAGCATCTTCACCGCAATATGATCTTTCATCTTCAGTAGAGGCTCACTCTTCTCCCACACAACCCCAACTCTCTTGTACAGCTCCGTGATGAGGGTAGGGTGATGAAGACCTACATTGGTCTTGTCAATGGTAGACCTGATGGAGCTGGAAATGATTGTCCCAATGTTGATTGGGAGTCCTTTTAGGATGCAGTAAACTAAGATAACTCGCTTAATAGTGACCCTCTTAATAGCTAGGGAAGGAAGAAGATTAGCACAAACTAAGTACAACCAAACCTTAGCTGGGGTCTGAAATGTAATCTTCACCAATTTGACGAGTCGATTGTTGTAGCAAATTCATGAGGCCCCATCAACACATAAAGTCCGCAACACCTCATCCGGGTCGAATCTAGGGAGAATGTTATAGTACTCATCTGGTGAATTAGCAGGAAGGCCATAAACTTCATTGATGGCTACTATGCTAAATTGCACCCGTTTTTCATGAACCCAAACTGCAATGCCTTCACTATCTGAAGCGTTGGCATAGAATTCTTGTACCACTGGGACCACTGTAGTGGAAGGCACTTGAATAAGCCACTCCCAGTGTCGAGCAGCCACCACAACATCAATGCCAATGCTACACTCCTCCTGCATCAGCATGATTCCTCTCTTGGGAATGAGATGACGATTAGAGCGTATAAGGTTGAACTGCTGCTTTGCAGCAGTCGTTCGAAAGCGGTTGTGGTCTGCAAGCGGCGGAGGCGGTGCCAGCTCCTTCCCCTTAGATGCAGGGTGTTTCATTCTTGGAGGACTGCAACAGTAGCAATAGTTGGCAAGGAAAACAACAAAATTCATACAGTAGTTTGGCTAATGAGACTACGTACTAAAAATTATTTTAAACAAGTTGAAGTACATTAGTCCACAAGTCAAGCATCCAAAACATCAAAAATGTTTATCAAGACAATCAAAAGATAAACTTGCAATGCCAATGCCACTATATTCAATCAAAATAACTATGGAATACGCCTCATCACATTGAAACAAAAGAGCCAATAGCCTAAAATGCTCATGAACAATGATTTCTACAAGACTTTGGCTCAAATAAATCAGTAATCATTCACTATGGACTGAAAGGAAGGAAGTTGAAAAGTTTTGATCAAGGCAAACCATTTCAAGCAAAATAGATAAGATTCAACTCCAAAATCCATCAAAATATGAAAATAAAGTAAGGAAATAGTGAAAAGTAAAGTAAAAGCACTTACATTATCATTGGAAAAGGAAAAGGAGCTCTGGAAATTGAAGAGTAAATGAAGAGCCACATAGAGATTTCAGAAATTTTAGAGCAGAATGAAGCAAAATGACTGCGATCTGACTTAAAAAGACGCACGGACCGTGGTCAGTGCTTTATGGACCGCGGTCCATGTGTAAGATTTTAAAAAGATGCATTTTCTAGATTTAGCCTACCGCGGTCTGTAGTGGTGTTAAAAAGTTTGGACTACAGTCCATTGAATATGCAAAAACACCCATTCTGGTGACCGCGGTACGTAGAAGCATATGCTTCTGGTGACCGTGGTCCACTGAGTTGCACAGACCATGGCATTCTGGTGACCATGGTACACAGAACAAAGTGTTTTGTGGATCGCAGTACAAGGACGATAAGAATCTATGTGTGCTCTGTTGACTGCGGTAGACAAAATCA
The DNA here is from genome assembly GCA_030144865.1 of Tinospora cordifolia. Taxonomy (NCBI): domain Eukaryota; kingdom Viridiplantae; phylum Streptophyta; class Magnoliopsida; order Ranunculales; family Menispermaceae; genus Tinospora; species Tinospora cordifolia. The sequence goes on along the minus strand of JAJIYU010012102.1, from coordinate 9,558 downwards.
ATGATTATGTGGACTACGGTAACCAGTGTAATGTTACCCCTTTTTCAATTCTAACTATTTGGAACCTATCTCTTCAATGAAATCCTAGAAAAAAATAAAGCTCAACACATGAAAACAATCACAAAAACACACACTTAAAAACTCTAATTCAATAGTGGGTTGCCTCGCACTCAGTGTTATGTTTAACGTCGTTAGCTCGACGAGAAAACAATGTTTCAATCTCAAAGTACTGCCATTTCAACAGTTTTCTTGGGTCCCCCATAGAATATCTTCAATCTCTAACCATTTACTTTGAATTTATGGCCATTTGGCAAGCTTTGCACTTCCACTGCACCATATGGGAAGACTTGAGTAACTAGGAAAAGTCCCGACCATCGAGACTTCAATTTTCTTGTAAATAACTAGAGTCTTGAATTAAATAGCAGCACTTGCTGGCTAGCTTTAAACTCCTTCTCAATGAGTTGATCATGCAATTTCTTTGTTCTTTCTCTATAAATGGTGTTGCTCTCAAAGGCGTCCCAGCGAAACTTTTCAAATTTAATAAGCTGCAGCAAACGATACTCTCCATAAGCTTTTGCATCAAAATTCAACTTCTTGATGGCCTAGTAAGCTCTGTGTTCTAATTCACAAGGCAGGTAACAAGACTTTCCATACAATAACTAATACGGAGACATACCAATAGGCGTCTTAAATGTTGTCCTGTATGCCCACAATGCATCATCCAATTTTAGAACCCAATCCTTACGGTTTGATCCAACCATTTTCTGTAATATTGCTTTGATTTCTCGATTAGACACTTCGGCTTGCACATTAGTCTATGAATGATAAGGCAATGCAATCTTGTGTCGCACACCGTACTGGGTGAGAAGGTTGTTGAAAATTTTATTGCAGAAATGTGTACCTTCATCACTCACAATTGTTCTAGGCGTACCGAAATGGGAAAAGATGTTGTGAGAGAGGAACTTCAACACAACTCTAGCATCATTCTTCAATGTAGCCACTGCTTCGACCCATTTAGAGACATAATCAACAGAAAGCAATATATATTGTTTGTCATCTGAAGGTGGGAAAGGTCCCATGAAGTTTATGCTCCACACATCAAACAACTCAACCTCTACAAAAGAGGTGGGAGGCATTTTATTTTTTTTGGAGATGTTTCCTTGTTTCTGACATACTTCACACATCTTCAGGAATTTATAGGCATTTTTTAGCATGCTTGACCAATAAAATTTGTTCTCATGAACACGCCTTGCTGTACATTGATGGCTATAATGCCCACTATAGGGTGAAGCGTGGCAATCATAAAGGACTTTATTAAAGTCTGATTCTAGGATATAACAGTGGATTACTTTGTTAGCACATCTCTGGTAAAGAAAGGGGTCATCCCAAAGATAAAAATTGCATTCGTGTATGAAGCGCTTTAAGCAGCTTTGAGATAGGTTTGGTGGAGTAGCACTCGTACCTTTATAGTTGGCAAAATCCACATACGATGGTGCACTGTTACTAACAATCAAGAGGTGTTCATCAGGAAAACTTCTATTATGTTTGTTGGATCGGGATTTGCTTTATTGGACAAGCGGGACAAATAATCTGCTACCACATTCTCTGTACCCTTTTTGTCTATCACATCTATATCAAACTCTTGTAGCAATAAGATCCATCTTATCAATCTGGGTTTTGCGTCCTTCTTTGCAAAGAGTTGGCGGATGGCTGGATGATCAATGAAAACCTTGACATGTAATCCCACAATGTATGACCTGAACTTGTCACATGCAAAGACAACAGCCAACAGCTCTTTTTCAGTGGTAATATAGTTCTTTTGAGCATCATCCAACGTTTTACTTGCATTGTATATAGCTCTAAACATTCTATCACATCTTTGTCCTAAAACAGCGCCAATCGCATAGTCACTAGCATCGCACATGATCTCAAATGTCTCCCCCCAAATTGGCGTAGACATGATAGGAGTAGATGTTAAAGCCCTTTTAAGTGTATTGAAGGCTTCTACACACTCAACTGTGAAATTAAACTCAGCTTCATTTTCTAGCAAATTATACAACGGTCGAATGATTTGGGAGAAGTTCTTAATGAATCTTCAATAAAAACCCATATGCTCCAAGAAACTTCTCACCTCTCGCACTGTCGTTGGGGGTACCAGTTTTTCAATGGCTTGAATCTTTGCCCTGTCCACTTCAAGACCATTAACAGAAACTTTGCGGCCCAAAACAATACCTTCTCGGACCATGAAATGACACTTTTCCCAGTTAAGAAACAGGTTCTTTTATTCACAATGAGAAAGGACTCTTTCTAGATTAAGCACGCATTTATCAAATGTTTCACCAAACACCGAAAAGTCATCCATAAATACCTCCATGATGACTTCAATCATGTCTGCAAAAATTGCCATCATACATCTCTGAAAAGCAGCTGGTGCATTGGACAAACCAAAAGGCATCCTCCTAAATGCATGAGTTCCATATGGGCAAGTGAAGTTTGTCTTCTCTTGATCCTCTGGTGCAATGACTATCTGATTGTACCCTGAGTACCCATCTAAGAAACAATAAAAATCATACCCAGCAATTCGATCCAACATTTGATCCACAAACGACAAAGGGAAGCGATCCTTGCAGGTAGCTTTGTTCAGCTTTCGATAATCTATGCACACACGCCATCTTGTTGTTGTCCTTGAAGCAATTGTCTCTCCTCTCTCATTTGTGACAATCGTCATCCCTCCTTTCTTGGGCACAACATGAATGGGACTAACCCATGGTGAATCTGATATTGCATAAATAATTCCTGCATTCAACCACTTCATCACTTCTTTCTTCACAACATCTTTCATGATAGCTTTGAGTCTTCGCTGGTACTCCACTGTAGGCTTATGTGAATCCTCCATTAAGATCTTGTGCATACAAATGGCTAAACTTATCCTTTTGACATCTTCAATGGTCCATCCTATAGTAGTTTTGTGGTCTTTCAGCAACTTCCCTTCTTGGGCAGCGGTCAACGAAGAAGTGATAATGACTGGAGATGATGGAGCTTCATCCAAATAAGCATATTTCAAATGTTCTAGAAGCAGTTTCAAATCAACTACCCTAAGAGTTTCTTGAACATCTTCGGGTTGTTGAACTTCGGATAATGGTGCTTCTAAACTGTTTGATTTCGGTGTGCATGCTTCCAAAGCTAAAACATCTAGCTTCTCATCTTCAGTCATGGATTGGTGGAAGGCCAGTGAGCGAGAGATATATCCCACCAAATCATCTTGAGAGCTCAATTCATCCACCTCTTCAGCAATGCAAGAGTTCAGAACTTCTACCCTTTTCCACTCATGCAAATCATTGGGGTAGTTCATTACTTTGTAAAGATTGAAAACAACTTTTTCTTCATTCACTCTCAAAGTTAATTCTCCCTTATGGACATCTATGAGTGCATGCCCTGTAGCCAAGAATGGTCTTCCAAGGATGAGTGCTATTTCACAATCTTCTTCCATGTCTAATACTAAAAGTCCACTGGAAATATGAACTTATTCACCTTAACTAACACATCCTCAATGACACCCTTTGGACAAGTTAAGGAATTTCTAACATTCCCAACCTCTTGCATACTGACAAAGGCATCAGATTAATGCTTGCCCCAAGGTCACATAGTGATTTCTCAAAGATTTCAGAACTTATATTGCATGGTATGGTAAAGCTTCTTGGATCTTTCAATTTCTAAGGAAGTTTCTTTTGTAGGATGGCACTACACTCTTCAGTTTGCTTTACCGTTTCAAAATCTTCTAATTTCCTCTTCTTAGACATGATCCCCTTCATAAACTTTGTATAGTTAGGCATTTGATGCAAAACTTTTGCAAATGGAATGTTTATATGAATCTTCTTGAACATTTTCAAAAATTTAGCAAATTGTTCATCCATCTTCTTCTTTTGGAACCTTTGAGGGAATGGTAATGGTGGAGATTCAAAGACTTTATCCTCTTGAATGGCATTTTCCTTATCTTTCCCTTTTGATTTTGAAGGTTCTTCGTGTTGAACCATTGGTTGCCTTGGATTATTCATCTCATAGCTAACAACTTCTTTAGCTTCAATAGATAGCATACTTAGATGTAGTGGGCTTACTACTTATTTACCACTCCTAGTAATCACCGCTTTACAGCTCTCTTTTGGATTTACTTGAGTGTCACTTGAAATAAACTCCGCTATCTGCGCCAACTGTCCCACTTGAGTTTCTAAACTTTTAATTGTGGCATTCATATTTTCAATTTGAAGCTCAATGCTAGAAACTCTTGTGTCATTTTTGCTTACCCTTCCAGTTAAATCCTTAAAGAACCTTGTGTGCATATTCATCATTCCATCAAGCTTATCTTCCAAGGATGGCTTTTTGTCCTGTAAGGGCCATTGAGGCACAAATTCGGGTGGAAGTTGAGCATTCCTATTTTTTGCATATGAAAAGTTCTCATGATTCCTCACTCCAGGATGATAGTACTTAAGAACATTATACCCCCTCAGCTGGTCCTTGATATTGACTCTGTTCATGGCATTCATTTGCTCAACGGAAGCTTCTCTATGATAGGACGTCTTGTTAGCTTCAGCAATGAACTGCACCTGTTGAATTTGCTGATTTTGAAACTGTCCACTACTACTCTTCTCTTCTACCAAATTCAATCGGTGAGTCATAGCAGCAATTTGAGCGTGCAAAGCACTAATCTCATCCACTTCATGAATTCCCACTCCTTTTTCTGTTCCCCTTTCAATACCATGACCATACGCATTAACTGCCATGTCTTCAATAAGTTGAGTAGCATCCATGGTGGATTTTCCCATCAATGAATCTCTAGCTGCTGAATCTACCAAAGCCCTAGTAGGTAGCATAAGTCCACTATAAAACATTTGAATCTGGAGCCAAGGGAGGTATCGATGCTGCGGACAATGCCTCAATAGATCCTTGAACCTTTCCCAAGCTTCATACAGTGATTCAAAGTTGGATTGCTTGAAGAAACTAATTTCACCCCGCAACTGATGCACTTTAGCTGGTGTGAAATATTTTTGCAGAAATTTATGACCAATTTCTTCCCATGCTGTAATACTTCCAGGAAGCAAAGTTTGCAGCCAACTTCTGGCTTTATCCCTTAAAGAAAAAGGAAAAAGCCTCAGCCTAAGTTGGTCTTCAGTTACCCCGTTCATCTTGACAGTGTCGCAAATCTCCATGAACGAATTAAGATGAGTCATAGGGTCTTCAATAGTAGACCCTCCAAACTATTGTTGTTGCACCATTGTAATCAATGAAGGCTTCAACTCAAAATTATTTGCATTTATTGGCATTCTTGCTATGCCTGAATAATTGTTATTCAAAACTAGTTTGAAGAAGTCTCTTAATGGTGCTTCTCTATGTTATCCCTCTCTATTGTTCCCCACTCCAAAACACCCACTATCAGCCATAGTTGGTACTTGCTCTTGAGGTTCCAACCAAATCTGATGAATTATTTTTAGCAAATCTAGATCATACGGATCGCAAAGACGTTTAGTCATGCAAGCCTGAAACACCAAAAACACACAAAAGATCAAGTGTCTTCAATGAACTCAACAAATCTGGAGAACAACCAAGTAAAAGGTAAAATAAAATTTGCCTTGACTAAGACTAAACCAAGTTCAACTAGTTTTAAGATATTTACAACTGTTATCCCTGGCAACGGCGCCAAAAACTTGTTGCTAACCCTGCAAGTGTACAGGTTCGCACTAGTATTAACTGGTGAGACCGAATATCATCCTCAAGGACAAATGAATCTACTAAAATACCTTAAATCCCAATTTAACAATGGTCTTCATTTTATTAAGGCTCTACTTGCAGTAAGTATATCAATTTCTGAATAAAAATCTAACCTAGTAGGAGTGATAAAATTTGTTTTTAGAAAACTTTATAAAATGGATGTCTAGGATAGTGAATGTCGCTGTATAACATGTGATTCTCATTTTAGATCATGAAATGTCTACACCATGAGTTCTAGCACTTGAAATTGAAGCCCTATCCTGAGGCGCTTCAATATCTATTAGAGTTATCTTATAATGTCCTCTCTCGAGGTGTTTAATCAACAACCTAATGCGGTGTAATCAAAAGTCCCGTGCAACTCCCTAGATAAGCTAACAACCCTCCAATCAATCAACTATTCTAAGTTTATATTGTGATAACCATCCGTTAGACCTCTTTCCCAAGTTAGTCTAATGCCTTGAGCTCCTTATGTTTATGGCCAGTAAACACAAAGCATTAAGCATATACAACATAGAATAGTGTTTCTAAATCAATAGCATTAACAAGATATCACAGTTTATACGTTGGTCATCACATTCCAAACAAAGAGAACCAATTAGCTAAACATGAAAGTAATAGAAAACATCAAACAATGAAAAAGAAATTTAATCATACTCAAAACTTGGTAAAAATCTTCAATCCTTTCTTGAAACACTGGTTTTTGCCTCTCTTAGCCGTCACAAGTGAGATTTTTCAAATTGGGGATCTTTTGGCTCTAATAACCTATCTTATTTATAGTCCTGCACAAAAAAAACCTTAAAAATATGAGAAACCTTATAATTAGTTTGTGTGACTGCGGTCAGTATTATTCTCCAATAAAAATTGGGATTCCCTTGTTCTGTCCACCGTGGTCCACTGTTTCTATCCATGATCCACGTTCTGGTTACCGCAGTCACTGATTGACCGACCACGATCACCAGTGAGCTCTGACATCGTTCTGTTTTTCTTCGGCTACCTCGATCTTCAGTTATTCGACTGCGGTCACTTGATGTTTTATTCATGATTTCCTCTTCTTTTTGCCTTCATGTGGTGCAATTTCTCCTTTGGCTTCAACCTGAACTTGCAATGCACTAGATTTCCTTCCCTAGACATCATTTTCTCATAAAAAAGCTTCAAATCTTGAAAACAAAGCTTATAATGCAATGAAACAATGCAAGTCCCTAAACTACATGCTCATGCTACTAATTATGCAAAACTTCGCCTAATTCTCCTTTTATTTCCTATAGAATGAAATAAATCACCTATACTAATGTTAGTCTGCTATGCAACTAACACCCTCTTCTTAGTATCCCTTCTCACTTCTCTCTTGTGTGAGAAGTTTCAATTTCAGTGTTTTAGAGAGTTGTTGAAGTGATTTTGTTGGTGTTTGAAAGTGCTAAAATTTTGGAAATCCTTGCTGAAGTTTTTGGGATAAATCATCATAAGGTGGAAGTGATTTCTAGAACACCCCTTTTTCTTATTTGAATTAGTGGCATGTTCATTGTTTGTATAGTTTTCAAAAATCAAAATACTTTTAGTTTCGGTATTTTAAAATTGATTTCAGTTTCAGATTTGATTATGTTCATGTTTACACATTCATAATATCCATGCCATGCTTAGTATCATGCTTAAGTTTCATTTCAAAGTATGATGCATGTTTGTGGATGTTCTATTATTTGATTTTCAGATTGTTGTATTCTGAATTTTATTTATGTTAGTTCCATGTTCTGAAATTTATTTTATGATTCATGGATATGAGATTGAACATGAGAAGATGGTGATAATAACCATGTACCATCATAGTAACATGTGGGTTGTTATAGATGTTCTTTTCATATAATTAGTTCATATGGTTTTAAGACCAAAGCATTTGTTTGGTGGGTAAGCGTTCCTAAGTTCCAAAAGTCCAATGAAATTGGATAAGACATGCCATATTTCACTCTAAGGAGGTACATTGTCAAGAACATCAATGGCTTTAAAACCCTTTTGGTCTAAGTCTCAACTTGAAACATAGCGTTGTTTGAAACGCCTAATGTATACAAGTCTTTTAATTATGAATGTATTATTGATTTGAATTTGAGAGATGGTTGTTTGAAAAAGATCCACTAAACTTTGTGTTCATCCCTTCCTCTTTTATTTTTTAGGTAATTGAACCATGAAGACGTTGCATATTAGTGATAAGTCTATTCTTAGAAAGTTTCCAATTTAGAAAGTTTCTAGGTAGGGCATGTTGCCCAATTTTTTAATTTTTGCTGTAAGTTAATTAAGGACTTCCGCTGTAACAGTTTTTGAATTAGAAAGTTTTGTACTTTCCCTATTTGAATAATTAAAGATCAAGAATTTCTTTTATCTCTTTTGTAATTATCGTAGTTAAACTTGTTTCTAAATTTGAGTTGAGTACTCTTGATTTTCATCGAGGCATAAGATAATTGAAATAGAAAGTCAAATGTGAGTCACTTATAAAGTAACATGGACCCAGCTCGCCAAATGATTAAGTCCATTGTCAAAGAATGGTGGTTATGTCCAATGTTCAAAGAATATGGGGGTTGGGGGCTACAAGTGTGGTATCGAAGCCTATGCATTAGTTGTTGGGGCAAAATTTGAAAGCTTCCTCTAATATCAAGTGTGGTATCAGAGCCTAAGCATTATATGCTTTGGGCTAGAAATAGAAAGTCAAGCCTAAACATGTGTTGTTGGGCTAAAATTAGAAAGTTTAATCTTATACCAATAATAATATTAGATTTAGAAAGTATTAACATTGAAAGGGAGGGCCTTGTAACGAGTAAAGTTAAACATTGAAAGGGAGGGCCTTGTAACGAGTAAAGTTAAACATTGAAAGGGAGGTGGGTTATCTCGCCTTAGAAATTGCGGTTGCTAAGCAGACTTCAGTCTTGCTGCCCGATCTGGAGGTTGTCCCACCAGCTTGTACGAGTAGTTTGAGTTGAAAACACCTTTACTTTCTATAAAAGAAAATTAGAAGGTAGAAATTAAGGCAAGAAACTGACTAGAAGTTGAAAGTGATGCAAAAAATGGTGTCTTGACTAAACAGAAGGTTGTGAGTCAACCAAATTGAAACCCTGGGTCTAGGGAATGACCTTAGGTGGAAACATGGGTGGACTGGTAAATCAAAAGCATAAACCTTTAGGACTTAAGTTAGAAACTGAAAATGTGTGAGAATTGAATCTTGTTTGATTGGGACACGAGATTGAGAAGATTTTATGACTTTGGTTTCAATGTGGTATAGGTGTAATACCCCAGAATTTTGTCAAAAAAATTTAAAATAAATAAAATAAGTTGAATAAATTAATTTCAAAGATTTTAAGAAATTTTAGGTGCAAATAGTGGGTTGGTACATGAAAAATAATTTATATTGGAGATATAATAAAAATTAGGATAATTAAATGAAAATTAAAATTAATTATGAAATTTAAGGAGTTGTTTAAGAAATAAAATATTTACACATGTTGGTTAATATGTGTATGAATAAGGTATGTGTTAGCATAATAAATGTTAATATTATGGGAATATGTACATAGAAAAAAAATCATATAATTAAATAAAATGTAAAAATCAAACATTATGTAAATATTGGTGTATAACTACATAAATTATTACCTGAAAATGAAATATGAAATAAATAAAAATACATGGAAATAAAAAATATTGATTAATAGCATTAAAAATATTAAAGAAATGGAAATATATAAAATAAATGCAATATTAAATAATTAGAAAGGAGAAAAATTTAGCAAATTATCAAAATGAAAGGGAATATAC
>JAJIYU010012101.1:0-14781 GCA_030144865.1 Tinospora cordifolia | reverse complement strand
TCTTCTTCTTCTTCTTCTTCTTCTCCGTCCTCTTCACTAAGGTGTAAGATATCAGCAACCGAGACATGTTCTTGATATGTAGAACCATCCATTGAAATTGATCTTCTAATAGGTTGATGATGAAGAATTCCTTCATCTCTGATCTCAATTATAGCATCTCTAATCTCTTCCACTTCCGCCTCATCATAATGAACTCTTCTAGGACTCTTTGGAGTGGCAGTATCGCTAATTCCCTCACCTTCACAACTAGTCCTTCCAAGTTCTTCAACTGTAATAACTGCCGTATGGTGATTACTGTCACCCTCTTGGTTTTCTGGTGAAGTTCCAGCAGAATCAACAGGACTTTCTTGCACTATTGGATTTACAACCGGAATGGGCGAAGGACTAGTAGAAGGCACAACATTTGCTCGGCATAATGGGCAATTAGAGTGAGATTTAAGCCATGTATCAATGCAGGGAAGGTGGAAAGCATGGGTACACTTAGGCAAAAGTCTCAGATTCTCCCCTTCTTGAAACTCACTAAGGCAAACAGAGCAGTCTGTTCCTTCAACAAACCCATCTCCCTTCTTATACTTGCAAACAGTAATTGACTTAATCAAAGCCTCGTCTAAGCCCGGCGCAGACGCTTGCCATGCTTCATTGTTTGATAGGTTATGGTTATTCTCATTGGATGCTCCGTGCAAATTGTTGCTTCTTCTTCCTCTTCTCATCAATGAATCTATACTCCCACAGTACTTGGAAATGACCGTGTAGTAGCTTACAAGAAGAAAAGCACTCGCTAATGTACCAATAATCGCTATGACGAGAGGCGAGAAGTTTGTTTTTGAGTCATCTTCGTCGAAGACTAAAGGCGGGGGAGGTGGGAAGATGAAGTAGCACCATTGCGGGCAGTAGAGGCTGCAAAATCCTTGTGAGCAATCCTTGATGTTATCAAAAGGAACCCAAGTTTGTGGGTTTCCTTGAGATCCCATGGCAGTTAAGTTAGACCCACTTGTATCTACTGGCTTTCCTGGTTCTTCAAACAGAGACAAGAAGAAGGCAAAGAAAGAAGACAGGAAGTGAAACTCATGTGTATATGAACCCAAATCATTTCCAATAAAATCAACAAATATATGTACGAAGTATGAGAATAATAGAGTAAGAGAAACATTACCTTACATGTAGTAATGAAGATTATATCATAGGGAACTTGGGTTATTAATGATAATTAAAATTAGACAAAGCGATGAAGGGTTTGGAGAGATTAATTTAGAGGAAAGACATGAAGGGTGAGAAATTTGGTGGAAAGGAAGCTCAAGACCTGCAGCTTAGATGGAAAGCAAAGCAAAGAGGCAGCTTAGATAGGACACCTTCCACTCTTTTTCTTTCTTTTCTTTTCTTTTCTTTCTTTTTTTTTTTTTTTTTCCTTTTATACTATCTCTTATTGCTTTATTTTCTTCTTCTTCTTTGCTTTTCTTTATCTTTCCGGTTTTTCTCCTTTGTTTCTTGGAGAAGATGGTTTGTTGACTGAAGACGATGTGGTAGTTGAGCTTTCACCTGCGCGCTTGTGTGGTGTAAGATTGCGTGCAATCTGTATATAGTTTTTATAAAAAAATATTAGAAGACTCAAGCCCATATATATATATATATATATATATATATATATATATATATATATGTATGTATGTATATATCTTCTTTTATTATATACATTTTTTTACCATACTAATATACTAAATCTTTTTTTTTTTTTGCGACACAACTGCTTTTGAACTTCTTCCATCTTAATTCTTTTTTTAATTTTTTTAAAAAAGTAAAACATTAAATTAATTGGACGAAATAATAATTTTTTCTAATTAAATTTTGTTGGTTAACTACTACTTAGTAAGAAAATAAAAGTTTTTACAAAAAGTAATTGTTGTTAAGAAAAATAACAAAAACTTGAACTAAAATCTCATCTTAAACTAAAATCTTACGTTTATACTACTTAAATACGAATTTAATCACACACACTCCGACTAACAACGAGCTAGAGCCAATAAGTGAGAATTAGCTCTCACTCTCCATCCAATCATATTTTTTTTCACTTAATTTAATTTTTGAAAATAATTTTTAAAAGTTTTTTAAGTATCCACACAGAATTAAAGGTTTCATAAATTTAAATGACGGGTTTTAAACACACATTTCAAGTTAGCAAACTGTTGAAATATACTTTTATCATAATTATAAATTATACTACTAAAAATAATAAAGGCAAATTTTTGGGTCAATGTTAATTATAAACAATTATATTTCAACACCGTCTAATGAAATAGATTAGCGACTTTTGTTTAAGTCAAGAAATGCTTTTATGTCATATTATAGCACTTCAAGTTAAATGAATATCATATAATGAATATGATATTTGGATTTAATAAGAAAATAAAAATCTTCTTTTACTATAGGTAAGTAAAAAGAAAAAGAGATTATTAAAGTTGCTAAATTTTCAATAATGCATTATTTTTATTTTTATTTTTCTAATTGATTTTAAAATAAGCTTGTTTATGAAAAATTCAAGCTGTTTGACAAAATATATATATATATATACAATTACAAAAAAAAAGTCTATGTACAACAATTAAAATTAATCAATATTTACATCTGATAAATTTAAAGATTTTTAAAAAATTTGAAAAATGCTTTATTCACACAACCAAACATTACCTATAAAATGTGTATGCATGATCAATGTCAAATAATGGGACCTCACAGGAATATATTTGTCTTGATCTAGCTTAGGGACCTCATTTTCTTAAATTGCCGTAATTGCCCCCCTTTTGAATCATAAATACAACTACACGACAGCTGTATGTATAGTTTTATGTGAAGGTGTTTTGGTAAATTGCTATTTTAATATTTTATTTTTTTGGCACGCGCTTTATCAACTTTTGTGGGCCCTTGTTGAAAGCAAAATGGAATCCGAATGTTCCCATCGTCCCTCGTCCCCACATCACTGGCCTAATGACTGGATCGTATCTCGTTTGTCCGCTATAATACCATAAGCACTGAGATGACAAGATTGTCCTTCAACTATTCAATATTTCACATTTTTCACTCATATGCCACGTGTCATATCATTATTATTGCACATGGACTTGTTTAGAAAGATACTGTACATAAGAAAGGATACCCATTTCTTTTAATTGCGGAGGGAGGGTAAAAATGTATATTTTGCCTTCTTTCAAATTTTTTTTAACCCTTTTTTTTGTCGGTAGCCATTTCGATCATACTTTTTTAAAAGTTTACGTCACCCTAAATTTGCTCTGAGATGTCTAAAATGCCCTAATTTCCTTTTTTGAATTATTTTTAAAAAAGAAGAAAGAGTCTAAGGAGTTCATTTGAAAAACGTATGGTCGGCAGGCTTATAAAAAAAAAAAAAAGGCTTTAGATAGTCACAACCTTTTTTTTTATTTTCTTTTTTTTTATGAATTTTGTTTTTTAATTGGATTGAAAGTATTCGTGGGCATTAAAAGGTTTATAATTCAAATATCATTAGCCTCATATTCCAAAAATTTTAATAATTAACGGAAATGGGTTGTTGGGATTGGTTTTGATCATTAGACGGTAAAAATTAAACAATGTACTGCGGTCTATATACGTGCCAGAAAGAAAAGTTTCAACAGCTGGACAGAATGAGAAGGGAGGGGGAAAGGCCTCTGTCACTTCGATGTTTGGTAGGGATAGCAACCGCTCTCCAACAAACCGTAGCGCGAGGCACAAGCTAACAACTGTACTTACAGTTATTACATAAATAAATAATATGTATTTTAAAATATCTTTTTATTCATTTCCAGTGATGAATGTTACACTATTTTTTAACTAAACAAAATTATATGCGTTATACTTTATAGTGGATATTATATTTATGAAAAAGTATTATTAGTATAAAACTTGACTGGTTATAAGAAAAAAAAAATGATTAACTAGAAAAATAGGGTGTAAAAAAGACAAAACATTAAGGAAAAATTGTCAAAGAAAATTTTCTTTAGTAAAACTATTATTGCGTAATTTGACTTACATTTTATAAATATTAAGAGATGTCAACGTGCTTAAAGTTTCTTATTTCGACAGAAAATTGTTGTTGTAGACATCGCTCAATTTAAAGTAAATTTTCTAACTGTAGATTGGAAGAAATTTTCTTGAAACACTCTTTACTAGTTATAAATAGATACAATCGTATCAAACTAGGCAATAATGTCTCATATTACCTAGTTAATTAAGATAACACTGTTGTGGTCGAATGGCTTAACTTTAAAAGGTTTTTTTATTTATAAAGATTATCTTGTGCCCAGCTAGGCTCTCTATCTTTCTGAATTCAAAGAATTGTGCTCAGAGTCTAATTTTTTTGGGGTTTCATGTTCGTGTGGCTGAAGGACACTTCATGCGAAGTGCATGTATAATGCAAGCTGTTGACCACCTTTTGCTTGTCTCTTGCTAAGCAAAATATCCAACAAGTACAACTATACAAGACTAGTATTCATCTCAATATTGTTCCAAAATAACATTATTATGTAAATCATCGAGCATATATATGTATTAGGGGTATTCTTGGTTTTACCGGGTTATGGGCAAACTTATAACCCAATTCAAATAGTTTAGGTTGGAAAAGTCTAAACTTAACTTAATTAATCTAGAGAAAATTATAGAAAATGTCAGAATAATTAATATAATAACATAATTATTTAGGCCTCTTTTACTTAATTACGACAATATCGTGTATTATTAATTATTATCAAAAATATCGAAATATATATAATATTGTTCTTTTTCGTTCCTCTTCATCGTAAGAAACATCAGAAAAACCTTTTGATCGCCATTGCTCTCCGTTTTGATTATAACAATTACAAAATCGTGATAAAAGGTCCACACAGATCTAATCAACCAAAAGCAAGAATCATCATTTCATTCTGTCGACAAGATAGATCCAAGAAACTTACAAACATTCCTAAAAAACAGAAACAATTTCTTTCTGTGTTTAATCATCATTGCTCTCCATTTTGATTGTAATCACAAAATCATGATGAAAGGTCCATGAAGCACACAGATCTAATCAGCCAAAACCGATAATCACTATTACATTCTATCGAAAAGATAGATCCAAGAAAAATAACAAACATTCATAAAAAACAGAAACAATTTCTTTTGGTGTTTAATCAGTTGTGAATCCGCCATTTTTTTTCTTCGACCGATCGCACTGCCACCGTTGCACACCGATTCCCTTCTTTTATATGCTTGTTGTTCATCTTCATTCGCTGTCCCTTGTTGCTACTACTGTTGGTCGCAAGAAATTTGCAAAAAATCACTGCGATTTGCTACTTGTTGCTGTGTTAGCACGTTTTCTGGGTTATGACGGTGATGGTTGCTCCGATTGGTGATACCGGAGAAGCTATTGGGGACGGTGGTGTTCTTCTTCTTCTGGTTTCATCTTCAGATTTGAAGAAGAAATGGAAGAACCATTCGTTTATAACGCAATATACATATGTTATACCATCGTTATAGGTTCAGTATACCCAGATGCAAAGATATTGTCTAGATATTCTAGGTATACCAGATATTTTGTACAATCTTTAAAAGTCTTTGAAAACTGAGATACCGGATGTTTTTGCATTGTTATACCATCATTAAACCATCGTTATATTGGCCAAACTAGTTAGACATTATAGTGGCCACTATACCCATTCTATATAAAATGTCGATTTGGTATACAATATCATTATATTATTTTTTAAGATTGTATATATTATACCCATTTTTATATTATTGTATATTACTTTTATAGTTTGTATACCATTATATTTCATTTTTATCCTAACAAATTAGTTTTTGAATACTGCTATCCTTTTATATACACATGTTATACTAATATTATTCAAAAATAATACCAACAAATCATTTCTTAATAGATATCATGTTATATATACATGTTATGCCGAAGTTAAACACTCTATAAACAAGTGTTTGTGAGATATTACAATGCATCGCATTTTGTACTGGATATTGTTAAATAATATCACCATCATAACCCATAAAATGTCATATTTTTAAACTAATATTATACTATGCCTTTTTGTTGTGAATTACCATTTTTGTCACCCCCATCATGCGCCACAAACGTTGTATTCATATGTTATTCCACTATTATATCAATATTATACCATGCCTTTTTGTTGTGAATTACCATTTTTGCCACCCCATCATGCGCCACAAATGTCGTATTCATATGTTATTCCATCGTTATACCAATATTATACCATGCCTTTTTGTTGTGAATTACCATATTTGTCATCCCCATCATGCGTCACAAATCTCATGCACCAATTCCAATTGTGCCCATACTCTTTTAACCTTAATTACTTATTTTATCATTGCATTTTTTTCCAATAAAGTCAATACTTCTATTTTTATAAAAAATTGTTTTTAAACCATTTTCTGGTATTTTTGCTATTAATTTTCTCACTTTTGTAAAAAAAACGAAAGTCATGATATTTATGTAATTACTCTTATTTTCTTGTATAAAAATCTGTTTTTCCCATTAATCTATCACAAAACTTAACCAAACTCAAACAGTTTGATTTCAATTTGAGTTGGGTCGGTTTATTTGGATGACTTTAATTCACAATTTTTATTTACTATATTTCAATACTTTCGTTACAAAAAAAATTATTAAATTAAAACTTTTTTAATATTTATTTTTAATTATGATTTGTAGTTGGCTCACGATACATACAAAAATAATTATATTTTCAAATATTTTTACTTCTTTGATTTATATAAATTTACTTAATCAAACCATTTTTTAAGTTAAAATTCTTCTACTATAAAATTGATGATTTTATAAAAATAAAAATAATTATTATTAGTTTCTAAAAATAATGGATCATATTCATATGTAAAAGACAATATGATATTAAATGAATAATCATATCAATTTAAATAGTCACTTGCAAGTTTTTCATTTATATATATATCAAAAATATTTCAAAAACTTATTTTACTACTTTTCAAAAACACTTACAATTAAAGAAGAAGAAGAAGAATAATAAAAAGGAGACAAAAAAAAAAAGAAGTAAGTTCTGGGTTAAATTGGTTACATTTGAATTTTTAAGTATTTAACCTACCACTCAGCCTAAATCCTTCTAGTTGACTATTTAAAATCCGCTCAAACCCAAATAATTAATATAATTCAATCCAAACCAACCTAAAAGGTTGAGGTTGGATGGGTCGATGAACACCCCTAATATATAGATAAAAGAGGCATGGATACCCAAACTATTAAGGGGTGAATAGCCTCAGGTTGAAAGCAATAATAAAAGAGGCATGGATGCTCATACCCTCAGGTTGAAAGGCTCTCTGTACGTACGTAATATGAAGGCCAAAGGCTCCGCTGGTTCAACAATTCAACTCTTTGACATTAACGAAGGTTTCAGAGTTTAAATCTTCCACGGGCCGTTCTTACCCTATTATGTGCACGGGACTAGTTTGTTTATTAAATCTAACACAATGAAGGAAATTGCTATAGTTCATCACCAGAAATATAACCATAATGCAACTATATTCATATTCATTTTTCAGTGTATAATAAATAAGTTATTAAATATGAATGTACAGTTAGATTCTAGTTACACCTTTTTCTAGCTAAATTATCATTTTCATAAAAGAAAAAAAACAAAAGAACCCATCTCCAACACAACAAGATAAGCCATTTCAATCTATTAATGACTGTCATAAGGATTGTAGCTGTCATAATAAATAATGCATCTTTCATTATCTTCTATCTTTGTTATTTTGATTTTTAAATTGAATATACTATCAATTCCATGACATAAATGCTTTGAACATGGCGATTCAAGCCCTAGTTCCCCAAGCGAGCAAACTAGCAAAGCAATGACAAATTTTAAAATTTCATATTATTTAATAATAATAACTATCATATATGTTGGCCCAATGCATTTTTCTTTGTATAACTGTAAATGAAATGAATATACATACGCTTATATAAGAAGAGTGGGGGAGTCTCAGTTCGTTCAACAACCACCAAGCACTTTATTAATTAACAAAACGTATGACGCAAATACTTATTTTCCACATTAGTTAGCATGAAGACTTTATCATTTCTTAACATATGATATTAAGATCAAGATTAATAAATAAATAAATACATAGCATCAGCAATTCTAAGAGAACCTAACACAGGAACCTGACCAGCTGCTTGCTTAGTTCACACTCCACACAAATATTTAGATCAACACTTAGTATTAAACTATACCTTTTCTTGTGTTTTTGAACCCCAGGAAAACAATAACTTAGTCATAACTTCTCTTCCTGAGGGTCACAATCAAAGCACAGAAGTCTACTCCAAAAATTAATCTACATAGATGGAATATTTTATTTTATTTTTATTTTTTTCCAGAAGTTCATTCAAGTAAAGCCCAGGGCCAAGCTCAAGAGATGAAACAACTTAACAGGAAATTTATAGAACCAATCTATTACTACAGATAGTTGCAGTAAACACTTGAAAGGCAAGACAAGAAATCAAATTCTACCGTTCAAGATCTTTGCAGTAGACTTCCACAAGCCAGAACTAAGGTAACTTGCAAAATTTCATATAACAATATCAGTGACAAGTGCTTTCTCCTTAGCTCTGACACTTGTGCATCTGTCTTACTTCTGTAATTGTGACATCTCAACTTTCATTAGTTTTTCATGATTCATCATCTGCCACTTCATCAAAGGATGATAACCTCACCTACCAACCTCTCAAATTCTGTATTTCACCTAACAACTCGTTTGGACAAGAGTAGGAGTTAGGGCACCTTCTCCAATTTTGGTCAAGGATTTGTTGGTCTTCGGATGTGATTGGTTGACAATTGTAAGCACCATATCTCTAACACTTAAGTTTGAGCATTGTAATCAATATTTATAGGAATCTTTATTAGCCAAAGGCTAATTAAATTAGAAAAAGAAACGTTTATCATTGTGAAAATTGTAAACAATGAGAAATGCCCTTAATAAGGATGGAATGGGAGCAAGCACTTCAGTGAAGGAAGTTTATCTCCCTTAGACCTAAAGAAAATTCCTTTTAGTTTTTAATTGAAAAGAATTCTTGCTATTATCATCTTTACCTAATGCTAATGTGCTAAAAATCTGGATTGACAGCTAAAATTCTTTTTCTTCTGATCAGCCTCAATCACCAACCATGCATCTACATCTTCCATGTTGATGATGTGGTTAAAAAAGCTGACTATGATATTCAAGGCAGTCCCCTTCAAGGAACAATTTGGAGGGTCTGCACTACACTCTACCATGAGTTCCCTACACAAGAATAACAATTATACCATCTCTCTCCACTGTACACTCCTAAAAATTTTTAATGATGTAATCAATTTATTTCCTCTTCGGAATAGTGGAGGCAAAAGTTTGGCATTTCAGAAAGTTGTTGGAGTGGGATTAAAAAGTGGCATCCTAGCTCATATTTTAACCTTGAAGTAATACAAGTTCATTTGAAGTGGCAGCCTACTTTGTACGTAACATTATAAGCAATTCAACATCAAAATCAACATAAACATTTTTCTTTAAATGCAAGAATGTGATTCACATATATCATGATTGTTCTCTCCTACCCCAATGTATCATTATTGTCATTGTCTAAGCCTTCTCTCAAAAAGTACCAAACTTGGCATCGTAAGTTACATCTTGCATCCATCTGGTCAGTTTGTGTCTTCAAATATTTCACATATCCATGTTATTTTTCAATAGCCATCTCCAAGTAGACACCATAGGAACTTTTCAACATATTGCCACAAATGAATGCCATAATTTGATCAATGTTAGTCACTTCACACCTCTTCTAGGAAAACAACCTGCTATCTGTAATACCCTTGTAACACACCGACACACCGGACACACTGGGACATACCGAGTGACTCAAGGTATTGTCTCCTCTTCTTGGGGTTTTCTCGCTTCCGTGGAGATTCGAACCAAGGACCTGAGACATAAGTACCTTGATTTCATGAAACCCACTACCATTAAGTTGTCCCTGGTGTGTCCCGGTGTGTCGGTGTATTACAAAAAAAGTTCCTTTGTAACACCCCAACCCCCTAGAGACAGGTTTAAGCTCAACCACAAGGCGGTTTGGGTTCAATGTTATATTTACAAGTGTACAACTTGCATCACTTTCTATTATCTCAAGTCTTATTATTTCTCAATAAGCATACAACTCAAATAATTTAATTTCAATTTAATAAGACTATTACAAGAGAGATAAAAGAAAATTTTCAATCTTCATTTATTGAATAAAATAAAGGGATATATGCTTGAAATTCAAATAATGAAAAGGGGAGTACATAACTCTAAAATTTAAAAGTAAAATTCAACGGAAGTCTTTATTCAAAATTTGGGCAATATACCCTTACATAGAAACTTTCTAAAAATAGAGTTTCTAATCTCTTAGCAAGCTTGATCATGTATTTCAAATTTCTCAAAAATAAAAGGAAGAGGTGAGCACATAGCCCAGTTGATCATTCATTAAACTACTAATTTACTAGTTCAAATCAAAAGTACATTCAATTTCAATCACTTGCATGCATTAATCGTTTTAAACAATATCTTGTTAATATAGTATATTTGACCAAAAGGGGTTTTTAATCTCTTGATGTTCTTCATTAAAATACTCCTATTCTGGGATAAAATGACAATTCATCTTGTCACATTCCATTGGAAATAAGGATCACATGTCCACATTTCAAGTATTTTAAAACACATTCACACTTAGTGATGTTACTCATATACACTAAGTATATGTAGAGAATACCCATAGCATCACTTAGACTACTATGAAGGTACGTGGTTGTTATCTTCACTTTCTTGTATTTAATTTCAAATAAATATGAGACAAGATCATAATAATTAATATCAGAATTTAAATAATCAAGAGAATATGGAAACATACATGACATGCTTAAAAATTCAAAAATAAGTCTAAGCATGGTTTCTAAGCATGTTATGCTATCATGTATGAATTAAAATATGAAAACATGTTAAATTGAAAATAAAACTTGATCAAACATGCTTCAAACTAAAATATAAACATGCTGAAATCTAAAAACAAACATGAATATACTAAATACTTGAAGTAGTAAAGAAGGAGTTCTAGACATCCCCTCCACCTTAATTCGAGTTTCTTTGTAGAACCTGACAAAGGTTCCCCTTATCACCACTTTTAGAACTTCAAGAATTTCTAATCACCAACAAAATACTTCAACAACTCTTTAAAACATTAAAAATAAGAACTTTTCACACAAAAAAGAAAAGAGAGTGAAAAGAGGTGCCAAGAAAAATGCAAGCACAAGCAAAGATGGAAGTGTCAACTCTTTGCTTTGGGATGAGATGAATGTGAGCAAGAGGTGGTATTTATAGGTGTTCATGAGCACAAGGGGGGCATCTAGGGTAGCTCACTGCGTTTAGGCATGTTTCCAAACTCATAAGAGGATGGTTTGGGTGAGAAAGAAAAATGTGCTCATGGTTGGCAAATGGGACCACTAAGGTTTCCAATCCAAGTGTAAACAAAATCTTTGAACCTTATTTGTTTCTTTTATGTGTATGAACACGATTAAAGGTTTAGAATATATTCTAATCTCTCTTGGACGTCCTCTATTAGTAGGGAAACATTCTAATATGTTGTGATTCATAAAATGAAATAAGTTTTTAATATGAGCACACAAAAACAAAGCTTTGGAATGTTTCTTATTTCTCTGGATTCTACCCCTTTTTGGCTCCACATGTGAGCATGAGGCAAGTTTCTATTTTCTGATTTTTTTTCTAGGTGAAGAAATCTTTCTATATCTCTTTAAATCAGCCACTCTCATTAAACTTTGATCTTGAGTTTGTTACATGTGTGCCCACATACACGCTTATGAGACATTTTATATGTAACCTTAGTATATATGATCATTTATCTTGACACATAGAATCATTATTAATGGTTTCTATAGGTGTGGGCATACTTTATCATTTACATGGCACATGGTAGCATTCTTTGTGGTTTCATATAATGGACACGTCCCATGGAGCTTAGGGTAGGGTAGGGTGTACATGATCATAGTGTTCCACCTATGTGACTTGTATATGTTAGGGGTGGCCATGACTTCATAGGTTCTCAAAAATCAAATAAAAATTAATATCTCCTTATTTACATGAAAATATGATTTACATCCTATATTTTTGGAATCACACGAACCTAATGCACATTTTAAGCTATGGTTTGGCCCAAGGTAATTTTCCCTCAAAAACTTTCCTTATTTAAAACCCACTGAGGTCACTAGACAAATGAAAATCCAAATCTTAACCAATTATTCTAATTTTCAGATATGTTATTCATTTTATTAGTTCATGTCATTCCATTTCGTTTCGAGTCATTTCGATCCAACGAAGTACCCTAAATGACAATTCTTTCTAATTTGGACCCCCTGAAGGGCGTTTGGTAAATGAAAACCTTAACCTCGACCAATTGTTCTAATTTTTGGATATGTCATTCATTTTGTTAGTTCATGTTATTCCGTTTCATTTCGGGTCATTTCAATCTCCTGAAGTACCCTAAATGACAATTCTCTCTAATTTGGACCCCCTGAAGGGTGTTTAGCAAATGAAAACCTTAACCTTAACCAATTGTTCTAATTTTTTGATATGTTGTCCTCTTAGTTGGTTCATGTCACCTTACTTCATTTCAAGTTATTTTGGGTCCCTAAGGGGCACTAAATGAGAGTTTCAAAAACCTGCGAAATTTAGCTTGGAAATAAGTTTGGTTTCATTTTGCACCCAAATTTTACTAAATTGATCTTGAATTTCATTTAATTAAATACAGAGTTTTTAGGGTATTACAACCTACCCTCTATAAAAAAATTTCGTCCTTGAAATTTTTACATAACTAAGGAATTTTAGTGAATAGATGTGGATACCTTGTCTTCATTTCACTTTCGAGTTTTTAGTTAGCTTCTTCCATCCTGTGATGTTTCCACAGTATCTTGACTAATGGGATTCCTTGGTTTGCAGACTCTGTACTTTATGGTCAAGAATTCTGACTGGTGTTTCTTCACAAGTAGGATCACCTTGAACATTCAATTCCTCTTAGTGGATGATGTGAGAGGCGTCAAGTTCGTGCTTTCTCCCATTTCCTTTAATGTCTAAGACACAAGAGCTCAACATAGACTCTAGTGTCTGGGTAACTCTCTCAGACTTACTAACTTGATTTGTGGATCTAGTTGGCAAAAATTAGGTACTTTAGTGAGATGATTTGCAATTTCCCATACAGTGTTTTCTCCGTAAGTCTTAGGATATCCTTAGCATCTAACCAAAGGTTAGTATGCTTATCTTATTCAATTTCCTCTATTAGGCTTGTGAGCCATTTGTCTTGTCTTTGTTCACCCCCAATTTGATTGCAAAAGATTTGGTGGGTAAGACATGTTTTAGAAATAGGCTCGTTTTTCATTTTAGGGTCATACCCAGCCTAAAGTTCTCAATCTGTTTGAAGGTCAAAAATCTTTTTTGTCTACCCCACCTCTGTCTTAGTGGACTCAACCACGCGGCAGGCCTCGGGTTATTACTAACACTTTCTATTTTGAACCTTCAAAATGTAGCAACAAGGATTCTTAAGGGAATAAATTTCATTGATTGAAAAAAATAGGTACAAAACCTTATCAAAGCTTAAAACTCATAAATGCTAACATATAGCAATTTTAAATAAAGGGCTAAACAAGTTCTCCTAATATTTTTTTATAATAGGGTCTCTAGGGTAGGTTTTGATCTTCTTGAGCTTCTACAATAAACACTCTAGCCTGGTTTTGCCCATGACCCTGATTTTGCCCTTGGTTGGAATTTTGTTGTTGTTGTCTACCCTGAAAACGATCAATTTGACCTCTTCCCTGAGAGTTCTGTGGCTGAGGAACCTGAGTGTAGTCGGGCAGTTTCTTGCTACCCTAAATGACAATTCTTTCTAATTTGGACCCCCTGAAGGGCGTTTGGTAAATGAAAACCTTAACCTCGACCAATTGCTCTAATTTTTGGATATGTCATTCATTTTGTTAGTTAATGTTATTCCGTTTCATTTCCGGTGATTTCGATCCCGTGAAGTATCTTAAATGACAATTCTTTCTAATTTGGACCTCCTAAAGGGCGTTTAGCAAATGAAAACCTTAACCTTATCCAATTGTTCTAATTTTTTGATATGTTGTTACCTTAGTTGGTTCATGTTACCTTACTTCATTTCAAGTTGTTTTGGGTCCCTAAGAGGCACTAAATGAGAGTTTCAGAAGCCTATCAAATTTAGCCTCGAAATCAACTTGATTTCATTTTGTACTCAAATTTCACTGAATTGATATTTAGTTTTTTATTTAATTAAATACAGAGTTTTTAGGGCATTACAACCCTAAAATTTAATAATGTAAATGCGCCATTTCGAAAACTTAAAATACAAATAAATTAATAAATAAATAGGGAGAAATATTCTATATTGTAATTGTGTAAAACAAGTAGGTAATGACGATTGTGAACGTACAAAATAATAATAATAATAATAATACATAGATAAAATATTTTTCATATCCACGATCTAAATTGAGTATAAAAAAGGAGACACTCGTAGTTACGAAGGCACGGGACATGAAAAAAAAGAGAGGAAAAAATAAATAAATAAAATATCTTTCACCTTAAAATATATATTTTTTAATTATTTTTGGACACTCAAGCTTTGGGCAAGAAAAGAAAAAAAAA
>JAJIYU010012100.1:0-14933 GCA_030144865.1 Tinospora cordifolia | reverse complement strand
ATATCGGTAGTTTTGAAAATAATATAAGAATAGTGATATAAGTGAATACCAAAAACTTAAGCAAAATATTTTTGATAATATTTTTAAATAATTGACATTTTTTGTAATTTCCACTTAATTTAACCCTTATTTTTGGGGCCCCTAATTATTGCTTTGCCCTGGGCCCCCGATATTATTGGGCCGGCACTGGTTGGAGAATGACGAACAGGGGAGCTGAGGAAGATGGTGCAAGTTTGTTTTGTGTTACCGCTGGAGGTGTTTTGGGGTTTTTTCAATAATTGTGTATGTTAGATGATAAGCAAGATGGAAAGAAGATGAAACCGTGGCGGCCGCAAATTCATGGTGATCCTGTGTGCCATTGTTGGTTCGTGATGAAGACTTGTTGTATACAAGCTGCTGATGCGTTGTTGACCGTGAGTTGTGAATTTGGGTGTGTGAGATTTGTGTATCGATTTAGATGGAACGGTGATGAAATGAAGTCTGATTGTTGTTGCTAGTTAGTGGAAATGAAGAAGATGGAGGATGATAATGAAAGGAGTGATTGATTTGGGGTTGTCGTGATATGTGTAGGTGCATGTGTGATTTTGGGAGCCATGAAGGTGATGTGTGTGTGTTGACTATTGGCTGGTTGTTATTACGTTCAAACAAAGAATAGCATGGGGTTTTATGTGGAGGTAGATTGGGACTGTGAGTTTCGATGAGGATTTGTTTGGGCAGACTGAAAAATAAATATTTAGGTAGATTGATGTTTGATAATGGGTTGCAGTTGGAATTGTGATTCGAAATTCTGGTTTAAAGCTAAACTTTGCATTGAGTTGGTTTGGCTTGTGATGAACGAATAAGGCAATGGAAAAGGAAATTTTGGTTTTGCTGATTTGGGTTTCAGATAATTGGAAAAAGAAAATGGAAACTGAAACTTTGGGTGTTGCCGGTACCCTAATATTGTGTTCGCGCAATGAAGAAAATGGCAACGGTGTGATTTGCGCAAAGGGCAATGTGCAACAAGAGATTTCGTCATTTGCGTTGTTCACGTGAAAAAGATAATGCGATGTATAATTTAAATTTTAAATTTTAAATTTTAGTTTGAGATTTATTCTAATTAAATAAAGACGCGAAAACAAAATGGAATTAGAATTTATAAACTAGATGCAAATAGAAAATATTGAAATCTTCTTATTCTATAGAAATTAATTAAAGCAATTACAAAAGTTAGTTTAGAAAATTTATTTGATAATTCAAATTAAATAAATTTAATATTAGATTTTTATTAATTACTGAATATGAGGATTAATTAATTTAAATTAATACAATCAAATTAATTAATCTTAGAAATTAGGATTGAAAAAATAATTTTTTTAATGTATTAATAATTTTATTTGATTTCAGAAGTTTTAATTTTAATAATTCAAATTAGTTGAAAACCATAAAATCAAATGGAAACTGAAACTTTGGGTGTTGATGGTATGCTAATATTGTGTTCGCACAATAAAGAAAATGATAACAGTGCGATTTGCGCAAAGGGCAACGTGTAACAAGAGATTTTGCCATTGGCGTTGTTCGCGTAAAGAAGATAACGCAATGTATAATTTAAATTTAAATTTTTAAATTTTAAATTTTAGTTTGAGATTTATTCTAATTAAATAAAGATGTGAAAACAAAATAGAATTAGAATTTATAAACTAGATGCAAATAGAAAATATTAAAATCTTCTTATTCTATAGAAATTAATTAAAGCAATTACAAAAGTTAGTTTAGAAAATTTATTCAATAATTCAAATTAAATAAATTTAATATTAGATTTTTATTAATTACTGAACATGGGGATTAATTAATTTAAATTAATAAAATTAAATTAATTAATCTCATAAATTAGGATTGGAAAAATAGATTTTTAATGTATTAATAATTTTATTTAATTTCAGAAGTTTAAATTTTAATAATTCAAATTAGTTGAAAACCATAAAATCAAATAATAAATAAATGAACCTTGAGGAGTTTAAAATCTTTTATAAGAAAAGAACTAAATTTTAGGCCTTAAACTAAATATTTAACATTTAGAAGTCTTATTTTGTTCGTAACAAAATTAATTAGGATATTCATAAATTATTTAAATTTGAAAGATTCAATTTTTAGAAATCTAATTTTATGAAAAAGTTTGAAGTAAATTATTAAAATTTTAATTACAAATCAAGGAAATTTAGAGGACTTAGAAGTTGTTTAATTAGAATATATAAAATTTTAAAATTTAGGAATAATCCAAAATAAGTGAAACTAATATCTAGACTTCATAATTAATTTAGAAATTTTATCGATTATTGAATTTCAGATTCTTACGAATAGCTCGAAGCAAAGCAAGGGAACCCTGAAGATCTGCGAAATCCGATGGATGTGATTTCTTTGCTCATACGTATTATATAGATTTAAAATTCAAAGCATTTGTTTGAATAATTCTAGGTTATTAGAATTTTGTTATGCGGTTGGTTGAGACTGGTTGGTGTGCTTGGATGACAGTGTGATGATTTTTTTTAATTTACCCAAAAATTATTTAATTACATGTTTGAATAGAAAACCCTGCATTTAGATTCATTTATTTATGGCATACATTAATAGGAAAATGTGGATTTAAATTTCATTATTTACTCATACGCTTTATTGTTTAAATTTACATGCATAGTTTAATTTATTGTCAATTGGATTGTGAAATGCTTGGTGTGATTGGATTTGTATGTGAAACTAAAATAAGACGAAGGTTTATTAAGAATCCATGTACCGGTGCGATTGACGAGCCTGAAGCGGATCGAAGTAGTATCTCATATATGCCATTGCTTGAAATTGTCGAGCAACAAGGCGGATCGTAGGTATTCCCAACCGGAGTTGCCTATGACTGCTCAAA
This sequence comes from Tinospora cordifolia, assembly GCA_030144865.1. NCBI lineage: Eukaryota > Viridiplantae > Streptophyta > Magnoliopsida > Ranunculales > Menispermaceae > Tinospora > Tinospora cordifolia. Next base: position 12,040 of record JAJIYU010012100.1, on the reverse strand, counting down.
GTCTTTGAGAGACGGTACAATGTCACGATAAGTACTCTTTCTTAGGTTGTGATGCTGAGACGTGATTGATTTTAGATGGTACTTGAGGCCTCTATGATTACGGCTGGATTTGGATCACATGGATTACCGAGAGGCATCTCAACCCTCTTCCGGTCTCAGACTTCAACCAGAACTAAGTGAATGTTTTGAAACACCTAATGTTTGAAAGTGTTTGTAATATTTTGGATTGGGTCTGTATAATGCGTCTGATGTGTAGGAATGATCCACTGGACTTTCGAGCTCACTCCCATTTTATTTTTCAGGTACACATGGAGGTAGAATACTGTAACTTACGTCAGAAGATTTGCACTTTGATTGGACACCTCATGGGGAGGTCGCCCGGGATAGGTGGCTTTGGAGTTCGTATTTTGTCTATTTTTACTGAAACGAATTTCATGTATTTATTTTGGTTTTAAATTCAGTCGATCAGGTTGTTGAATAATATTATATGTATAACATTTTCTACTTTAATAAAAGTTTTAAAGTAATTTCGCTGCATGATTTATGATTTTTCAATTTAAGTTTGTTTTCATTTAACTCTGAAAATCTGGTGAACACATGAAAGTTAATTTGAATTGTTGTTTCCTATGGAATTATGATTCAAATACAATTCTTTGAGACTAGTTTTATGGACTTGAATTTGAAGAAAAAGATTTTTACAAAAGAAAAAAATTTAAGTAGCATCTCGATTTTCAACGAGTGATGATCCATATGTGAGACAACACATGACATGACGCCCCGTTGAAAATTGGGGTGTTACAAATATAATATCAAAGCCTAATATTATGATCCACTAGGCTAGACTTGAGTTCACCAGGGCTAATTTTCACTGACTTGGAGATTTTCACTAAAAATGAATTTCATCGGATTTGTTTTCATCGAAAAATAAATTTTTCTAAATATAATTTTGAAAAGTGGTGGAATGGGAAAAAGTTTAGAGGAGAGTAAGTAACGCCAACATAATTGAGTATTGTTATTAATATGATCTGAATAGAGGTAGTGATCCCTGAGAGTTAACCTTCTTTCAAGATAAAGGGTCTCTGAAGGATTGATCTCGTTAGATCTTCTTCTATGGAAGTATGTACCAGAGGGACAACCTTTATGTTGACTAAAGGTCCGTAACACCCCGTAACTTTGTGATTATGCCACATCGTCCATGGGCATAAAATAATAAAGTGATATTCGAGATTAGCTTGAATTAGTCCGATATTAGCTTGAATTAGCTAGAAAAAATAATAATAATAAAATAAAATAAACACATAGGATGAAAGGTATCATTAGAAAATTTTATGGATTGATGAAAGTAGCATTGGGAATTAGGAAAAAAAATTATATATGTTTACATATACATATAATAATAATAAGGAGAATAACTATCAAAATATATGTATAGATTATGATGGAAAAAAAAAAAAAGAGGAGGAGAAATGCGCTGGAAATTGAAGCAGCGGTGCTGGGCGGTGAAAGAGTGATCCGGAAGCCCCTCGTAGGGTGGAAATTTGGTGTTTGAGTGAATAAAAACAACAAGAAAGAAGATTTGGGGCGTTGAAACAGAACATGAACTAAGGGATCCAAAGAAGAGAGAGGAAGTCTGAATTTATTGCTGGGAATTTCTGGATTTTGGGGCGTCCATGGAAATCAGAGGAGCAGAAAAATCATATTTCGTTGGGTGGAAAAAAATTTCTGGGTTAATGAGGCCGAAATGAAGAAGATGGACATGAGTTGTGGCTGACCGTGATGTGTAGTTTGGAATTTTCTGTTGTTGCTGGTCATAGATCAAAACAAAGGAACGAAAAAGGAAAGATTGCAGCTGCCTGGTTCGTGCATCACAACAGAGAACAGAGGAAGGAGAAAACAGAGGGACTGAGGCAAAGCAGAGCAGCGTACTGCTGGTGTCGCTGAACAAGAAGAAATTGAGAAGAAGAGGGACGGTGCTCTATTTCTGGAATTGGAGAACAATAGCTTGCTGTTTCATTTTGGGCGGACAAAAAGGTAAGACGAAGAACATGATTTGGAGCAGAATTGGTTGGATGGTCTGCTGCTAATGAACCGTGAAGATGATGAAGGAAGAACAGAAAAAAAAAAAAAACCAGAGGTCATGATTTCGGTTAGGGGTGTGGTGAATCAAGAACTAGGTGAATTAATTTTCTGGTTTGATTTCCTGGCTATGGTGGTTATTGCAGCTGTTGCTGGATGAGCAAGAACAGAGAGGGTGGTGATGATAAAGAAACATGAAGCAGTTGGTATAAATTATGAGTGTGCTGTTTGATGTCCGTTTCCTGCACAAAGAAGAAGACCGTGATGTGTGTGCATGTGTGATGACCGTCAAGACAAATGGAGAACTAGAAAAATTTTGGTGTTGCTGCGGTGGGTCCGTGAAGAACAAAATAGAAGTGTTGCTGGATGTTGATTTGAGGATTTCAGTTTGGGGATTAAATTTCTGGTTTGGTTTTGATTAACATCGAAGGCTGCGAGTAGGGATGTTTGGTTGAGAAATTGAAGCGTCATCGAAGTTAAGTGAGACGTGAACGTGAATTCCAATTGAAATTTAGAATCGAAAGGTGTGACGTTTTTTTTAAATCGTTTATTATTTATGTATTTATTTATTTAATCATTTAAATCTTGTAACCTTGAATAAAATGTATTAGAACCAAAAATATTAAAATAAATTTAATTTAAATTTTTAGATAGTAAGAAATTATTTTAATAATTCTCGATACGAAAACAAAACGGAATCAAAAATTAGAAACTAGATGTAAATAAGAATTAATTAAAGTAATTTCAAAAAAAATTTAAAAAATTTATTTAATAATTCAAATTGAATAAATTTAATATTAGATTATTTATTGATTTTTGAACATGAGGATAAGCTGATTTAATAAAATTAGATTAATTAATCTTTTAAATTAGGATTGGAAAGAAAAATAGTTTTTCAACATATTAGTAGTTCTGTTTAAAATTAAAAGTTCAAGATTTAATAATTTAAATTAGTTGAAAAAAAAAATTTGATGAAAAAATAAACTTTAGGAGTAAAACATCTTTTGTAAGGAAATAATAAAATCTTAGATCCTGAAACTAAACTTAGAACATGTAGAAGTCTTATTTTGTTCGTAATTAAATTAATTACGATATTAATAAATTATGTAAAAATGAATGAACTTATAAGCAGAGAAATCAATTATGAAAGTCTTTAAATTCAAATTAAGAAATTCGGAAGACTTAGAAATTGTATGAAAAATTGATTTCATGAAATTCTAGAGTTTTAGAATCACCCTAAATTAGTTAGAAGTAATGTTTGAACTTCATAGTTATCTTAGAAATTAATTAAGCTTAAGAGTAATTATATCAAGTGTTAAATTTCAGATTTATATATTTTAGCGTAACGAGGATCTCAAAGGAAATCAAAGAGCCCTGAAGATCGGCGAAATCAGGTAGGCATGACTTTCTTGCTCATCTGTATTTTATGGATTTAAGATTCAAAACATTTGTGTGAATAGTTTTAGGTTATTAGAAATTGTTATAAAATTAATTGAACTTGTTTGGCATGCTTGGATGATGGTGTGATGATTTATTTAAATTGTGCATTGTTTATTTATAACATGCATTAATAGGAAATTATGCATTTAGATTTCATTATTTACTCATGTGAATAACCTGCATTATTTAATTTGTTTTCCATGATATGTGCAATGGTTGGCATGATTGATGCTTGTCTATAACACTAAAATAAGACAATGGTTTATTAAGAATCCACGTACCGGTGCGATTGACGAGCCCGAGGCGGATCGAGGTGACATCTCCTATATGTCACCGTTTGAGATTGACGAGCCACAAGGCGCATCATAGGTATTTTCAACTGGAGCTAACTGTGACAGCTTAAAATCTTTGGGAGATGGACGATGCCTGGATAAGTACACTCTCTTAGGTTGTGATGTGAGTGTTGATTGATTTTAGGCGGTTATTGGAACCCTTTGAGATTAGATTGGATCACAGGGAATACCGAGAGGCATCTCAACCCTCTTCCAGTCTTAGACTCCGACAAAAATAAATGAATGTTTGAACGCCTAATATTTGAAAGTATTTGTAATATTTTGGATTGGGTCTGTATAATGCATGTGATGTGTAGGATCGATCCACTGAGCTTTCAAGCTCACTCCCACTTTATTTTTCAGGTACACCTGGACGTAGAGTATGTTGACTTACGTCAGAAGACTCGCACTCTGATTGGACACCTCAAGGGGAGGTTGTCCGGGATAGGTGACTTGGAAGTCTTATTTTATGTACTTTACCAGATTGTTTTAATGTATCTACATTGGTTTTAACTTCAATTGTTTTATCTTTCAATGACCTTCCTTATGTAACGATTTTGGATTAAATGAATAGTTTTAAAAAGTATTTCGCTGCATCGCTTATGATTTATTCGGTAAAATTATTGTGATTTTTGATCTCGCACAGAATATCTCTATAGATATTGATTTGAGAACTAAAGTTTATGAACTGAATTTTGAAGAAAAAGATTTTGATAGAATGAAATTTTTAGTAGCACCTCGATTTTCGACGGGCGACGATCCACACGTGAGGTAAAACGTGAAAGGAGGTCCGGCCGAAAATTGAGGTGTTACAAGGTCCTTGAAGGTTTCATTATTACTCTAAAAGCGCCATGATAACAGTACTTGAAATGGATGGCATCATGAGAAATATTTGCATAAAAATGGTTAGGTGTCAATTAGGTGGCTAGAAGTCTAGGAAAAGACTATGATGATGCCCACATGCTTGAGTTCATAGCTGTACGTGTGACTTGAGTGCTGGTAAGTGTCCTTGAGAGTTTGATGTCTTTATAGGGTAGAAATTCCTGACAGGTTGATGTCATTGAAGGTTGATCCTTACTCGGGAACAATTCTGATTCGGGAACTATGGCATCACAAGAGATGCAATGGAGTTGAACACCATGACCATAGGTCTAGAAAGAGACCGAGTGGTGTCTCAGAGGCATAGTGGATCATAAATAAATTGAAAGACTTTAGGGCATAAGTTAAAGACTGATATCGTGTTTGAACGCACACTTATTTGGTGAGGCCACGAGTTTGGGAGGAGCCTGTATCTCTGGTCTCTATGTAGGATGGGGTGCATAGGGATTTGGGGGTACAGAGGAATCCTGGATTCGGAGAATGACGGACCATGTTTGGTGAGTGATCGATTTTTTTAGCTGAACTTGTACACATTGTATTGTACTAGGATGGGGCAGTACAGTATGGTGGGTCTTGCGTCAGCCTTAGAACACGTTTGGGGGTGCATTGTCGTGCTATGTTTAGCTATAGGATCCAGTTAAACATGGTGGGACATTGCAGTCATGGATATCGAGACACTTGTGCCATTGTTTGGGTGTAATGTAATTCTGGGTGGAAGTCTGTGTGGAAGGACGAGTGTGGGATGGAGCACACGGACCTGGAAGCATAGATGGAAGCTTTGAGATTGCATTATGCTAGCGTACATTGGTTGTTTGGTTGTTGGGTGATTGTCAAATATATACGTAGTTTACTTATTTTGAGTATTATAACCCAAACTCCAGTACCCAGAAACAAACGAAATGTTGTCGACTTAGAAGCATAAACTTCTAGACAACTGAAAGAAGGAGAAAACTTAGAGACAATACACCTAGAGTCACCCTAGCACGATAAACGCGAAAGGGTATAGGTGGGTAGGAAGCTATAACACCTAGGTTAGGATATCATAGTTCTTATACTAAACCACGTCAAAGGTTGCGAACTGATAGTTCTTCTCAATATTAATTCTGAAAGAAGGCTACATTTACAATCCTTCCACTGGAAATAGGACATACATTATTCCAAAACAATCAATGACAATTGAAGATGTGACGTCTAAAGTTAGAAGGTGATGGTCATTATAGTTTTGTTCAGTTATGTGAAAGACTCGAGAAAAATTTATTTGCTTCTCAGAGAATCTTTTCAAAGAAGCAATAAATTCACATCTGGTATCATTGCAAGACGATGAATCGAATGTGGGTGGATAAATACCTTAGTTATATTCATAAATCTGAGAAATATGATCTAGTAGAACATGGAAGGATTCTCGGTGTAGGATTAGAGTAGCGCAGCAGAAGCGTGATGAGTCTTGAGAAACGCAAATTGATTGACAATAGGAGTAAACCTGACACAAATTTCGAGGACGAAATTTATTTAAGGGAGTAGATTATAACACCTCAGAACATTGTGATCATGCCGCGTCATGAGTAGGCATAAAATAAAATAAAATAATAAATTGATATTTGATATTAGTTTGAATTAGCTAGAAATATATATATATGTGTGTGTGTGTGTGCGCGTGTGTGTGTGTGTGTGATGAAATGTAGCATTGGAAAACTTTTATTGATTGGTGAAAGTAATGTTGGAAATTAAGAATAATGGATGTTAGAAAAAAAATGAAAATAAGATAAAATATTCATACATAGAATAGAAGAAGTGGAATGGATAAATAAAGATAATGATATTATTAATATATATATATATAAACTTATAAACTTATAAACTTATAAACTTATAATAGGGGTTAAATAAATAATGTATATAAACTTATAATAAGGATTGATATAAACTTATAAACTTATAATAGGGGTTAAATAAATAATGTATATAAACTTATAATAAGGATTGATATATATATATATAATAAAATAAAAATATAAGTTGATGCTTCGGCTTGAAGTTGAAAGAAGAAGTAGGAAGAAAGAAGGAAGAGGAAGGAAGGAATAGGAAGTTGGGCAAAAGTAGAAGAAGAATCCAGCTTGACGGAGCTGGTCTAGACGAGCTAAGAAGAAGAGGAATAAACCAGAAAACCTGGTTTATGGTGCGTCAAAAAGCAGGGGAAGAAGAACAGAGAACAACCGAGATTTTTGTTGCTGCAATCAGATGAACTAAAGAAGAAGAAGCAGGACGCAATGAAGAAGAAGAACAGAGGAATCAAGAAGCATCACGAAGCAAAATTTGGTTTTTGATTTTGATTCCTATGTTCGTGATAATAGACGAAAAAGGGAAGAAGATGAAGGAAATTTAGCTGCAGGCCATGCGTGCTGCCTCATTGTTGGTTCGTGAAGGAAGACGAGTGATAAAGAAAAAGAAATCAAGTGTGTTCAGCTAAGGGATAGGAGAGGTGATTTCATTTGTTTGTTTTGGGTTGCCTGGTCCATGCTATCAAGAAAATAGAGGAACGAGAGCGAAGAGGATGAATTTGAATAGCGGAGGAAGCTACGACAGCTGGTGCATTTGGCTGAGGTTGATTGTATTGCTGTCTGTTTTTCTGCATGAAGAAGAGGACCGGGATGTGTGTTGCTGTAAATCAGCTGCTAAGCATGGATCGAATCAAAGGGAGATGAAGAACACTGTGTTGCTATAAATCATGTGCATGGAACGAAGAATGAAGATGTGCCGCTGGGGGGTTTATGTCCTATGTGTATGCGTTGCTACGGCTGTCGGATAGTGAACAGAGAATAAGACGATGGTGTGAATAGGAGCGTTGTTGGTTTGGGCGTGAAAATTAGTTCAGAGCTGAGTTTTCTGTTGTTGGAGAATGACGAACAGGGGAGCTAAGGAAGATGGTGAAAGTTTGTTCTGTGCTACCGCTGGAGGTGTTTTGGGGTTTTTTCAATGATTGTGTGTGTTAGATGATAAGCAAGATGGAAAGAAGATGAAATCGTGGCTGCCGCGAATTCATGGTGATCATGTGTGCCATTGTTGGTTCATGATGAAGATTTGTTGCATACAAGCTGCTGATGCGTTGTTGACCGTGAGTTGTGAATTTGGGTGTGTGAGATTTGTGTATCGATTTAGATGGAACGGTGATGAAATGAAGTCTGAAACTTTGGGTGTTGCCGGTACCCTAATATTGTGTTCGCGCAATGAAGAAAATGACAACAGTGCGATTTGCGCAAAGGGCAGCGTGCAACAAGAGATTTCGCCATTTGCGTTGTTCCCGTGAAAAAGATAACGCGATGTATAATTTAAATTGAAATTTTTAAATTTTAAATTTTAGTTTGAGATTTATTCTAATTAAATAAAGACGCGAAAACAAAATGGAATTAGAATTTATAAATTAGATGAAAATAGAAAATATTAAAATCTTCTTATTCTATAGAAATTAATTAAAGCAATTACAAAAATTAGTTTAGAAAATTTATTTGATAATTCAAATTAAATAAATTTAATATTAGATTTTTATTAATTACTGAACATGAGGATTAATTAATTTAAATTAATAAAATCAAATTAATTAATCTTATAAATTAGGATTGAAAAAATAATTTTTTAATGTATTAATAATTTTATTTGATTTCAGAAGTTTAAATTTTAATAATTCAAATTAGTTGAAAACCATAAAATCAAATAATAAATAAATGAACCTTTAGGAGTTTAAAATCTTTTATAAGAAAAGAATAAAATTTTAGGTCTTAAACTAAATATGTAACATTTAGAAGTCTTATTTTGTTTGTAACGAAATTAATTAGGATATTCATAAATTATTTAAATTTCAAAGATTTAATTTTTAGAAATCTAATTTTATGAAAAAGCTTGCAACTAAATTGTTAAAGTTTTAATTTCAAATCAAGGAAATTTAGAGGACTTAGAAGTTATTTAATTAAAATATATAAAATTCTAAAATTTAGGAATAATCCAAAATTAGTTGAAACTAATATCTAGACTTCATAATTAATTTAAAAATTTTATTGATTATTAAATTTCAGATTCTTACGAATACCTCCAAGGAAAGCAAGAGAGCCATGAAGATCTGCGAAATCAGGTGGGCATAATTTTCTTGCTCATATGTATTATATATATTTAAAATTCAAAGCATTTGTTTGAATAATTCTAGGTTATTAAAATTTTGTTATGAAGTTGGTTGAAACTGGTTGGTGTGCTTGGATGACAGCGTGATGATTTGTTTTAATTTACCCAAAATTTATTTAATGACATGTTTGAATAGAGAACCCTGCATTTAGATTCATTTATTTATGGCATACATTAATAGGAAAATGTGGATTTAGATTTCATTATTTACTCATAGGCTTTATTGTTTAAATTTACATGCATAGTTTAATTTATTGTCAATTGGATTGTGAAATGCTTGGTGTGATTGGATTTGTATGTGAAACTAAAATAAGACGAAGGTTTATTAAAAATTCACGTACCGGTACGATTGAAGAGCCTGAAGCAGATCAAGGTGGTATCTCCTATATACCACTACTTGAAATTGTCGAGCTACAAGGCGAATCATAAGTATTCCCAACCGGAGCTGCCTGGGACTACTCGAAGTCTTTGGGAGACAGTACGGTGTCGTGATAAGTACTCTCTCCTAGGCTGTGATGCTGAGACATGATTGATTTTAGATGGTACTTGAGGCCTCTACGATTACGATTGGATTTGGATCACAGGGAATACCGAGAGGCATCTCAACCCTCTTCCGGTCTCAGACTTCAACCAAAACGAAGTGAATGTTTTGAAACGCCTAATATTTGAAAGTGTTTGTAATGTTTTGGATTGGGTCTATTGAATGCGTGTCATGTGTAGGAATGATCCACTTGGCTTTCGAGCTCACTCCCATTTTATTTTTTAGGTACACATGGACATAGAGTACTGTAACCTACATCAAAAGACTTGCACTTTGATTGGACACCTCATGGGGAGGTCGTCCGGGATAGGTGGCTTTGGAGTTCGTATTTTGTCTATTTTTTCTAAAATAAATTTCATGTATTTATTTTGGTTTTAAATTCAGTCGATTAGGTTATCGAATAATATTATATGTATAACATTTTCTGCTTTAATAAAAGTTTTAACGTGATTCCGCTGCATGATTTATAATTTTGTAATTTAAGTTTGTTTTCATTTAACTCTGAAAATTCGGTGAACACCTGAAAGTTTATTTGAACTGTTGTTTCCTATGGAATTATGATTCAAATACAATTCTTTGAGACTAGTTTTATGGACTTGAATTTGAAGAAAAAGATTTCGACAGAAGAAAAAAATTTAAGTAGTATCTCGATTTGCAACGGGCGACGATCCATACGTGAGACAACACGTAACAAGAGGTTCGGTTGAAAATTGGGGTGTTACAAATACGTTGTGAAATTGACGTTGTTGTATCATCAATTTCTTGTAGTGTTTAACGATTCGAATTGATAGGTCAAAATTTGCAACTTTGAAATATGTACTGCATTGGTTCCTTCATGAACAACCTGCAGTGCTTCCCAAACATCTTTTGCAGTTTCACAAGTAGATATCAGTTTGAACAGTTTTGTGTCAACTGCGTTGAAGATTGTGTTGAGGGCCTTGGAATTTGTTAAACATAGTCTTCTATTTTCTTCAGACTAGTTAGATTCAAGTTTCGCACCATAACTATTTTCTAAAGTTGGTTGTACCTAGCCTTCCTCAACATTCGCGCGTATTCATCTAAAGACTCAACGAAGATTCACATCTTAGTTTTCTAGTAAGTATAGTTTCCTTCTTTAAGAAGTGGAGGTCGAGTGATAGAGCCTCCTTCTTTGGGATGATGTCTGACAGGAATTGAGTGACTCATTTCTAATATGAATCTCACCTGCCAAGTTAAAGGCTAAAAGAAAGAGGTGACCCGCTCTGATACCAAGTGAAATTACTAGAGTCACTGAAATCAGTTAATGAACAGTAAATAGAATGATGCTCAATAGTAAGAAAGATGCAGTATAATAAATATGGGACACAAAAATTGTTTATGCAGTTCAACCAACAAGCCTACATCTGTGGGGCCCGCCCAGGGGAAATGATTCCACTATTCATTTGCAAAGTACACCACCTTACAACATGAACAACACCTACAGTAGTACACCCCAAACAGGAACCTTCTTGATGTCTTTACGTTTTTAAGTATACTATCAGACTCTACCAGTAAACACTTAGGCTCTACAACAGTTTCTACTATCTTGTTGAAACACTAACTACAAAGAATACAACACCTTCTCAATCTTATGATCACTCAACAACAAGAATAAAAGAATTACAACTTTCAACACTCAATGCAGTGATTCTCACAAGTATAAAAGATGTTTTCTTTGTAGCTCTAAGTGCACACGAAAGCTTTGAACACCTTAGAATATATAGAATGTAGTTAATAGGTTTTCCATAGCGAACAGAAACTCTAGGCATTTTCTGGGCAAACTGTGTGATGCATTGTGTTACGATATTGTGAGCATAGTCGATGGATTGATAAATTTTCAGAAATCTGTTTCTTTCCATGAACAGCAAAGATCTTCTACAACTTTCTGAATACGAGCAGATTGAAATCTTTTGATGGAAAATCGATCTATTAATTTTTAAAATGCATTGCAAACAGATTTTACGATTCTATTTCAAACATTGCAAGATTTTATAAGGAGTTTGTTCATAAGAAAGACTTTTTCTATATTCAAAAAGTTTTTGTAAAACCAATTTCTAAAATTAAAAATAATTTTTTAGAATAAATTAATATTATATATTCAAAACTTTCATACAGACAATTTCAAAAACATTCCATATAGTTTTAAAATATGTTCTAACCACTGTAAATCAAAATGGAAGTTATGCAATAACAGTTTCCAAAATAGCACATAGTATCCAAAAGGCAAGCGGAACATGATATTTAGTTTCTAAAAGAAATTAATATTCAGTTTTCAAAAATTTCAAAACTAGTTAAACATGTTATTCATAATCCTGTACTATTATGAACCGTTAATGTGATTTCCAGCACCAAAAATGTCAATCAATCAATCACACGTCTACACACATGATTCCTAACATTTATGTATATGTACAACCCGAACCTTTAAGTGAATTTATTTGTAGCCGTAGTTTTCTTCTTTATAACAGCCCCTAATTCATCAAAACTATATATAAATGAATTTGCTTGTTTGTTATATATATATATATATATATATATATATATATATATATATATATATATATATATATATATATTGAAAATA
>JAJIYU010012099.1:0-14776 GCA_030144865.1 Tinospora cordifolia | reverse complement strand
AAAAACCTTTAAACAAAAAAAAAAGACCCCCCCCCCCCCCCCCCCCAACCCAACACCTCACCCAATATTGTCCGCATTAGAAACACTTATTCTTTGATTTAAGATCTGATCTTGATAGTGGATTATTAAATAAATAAACATAAGCACAAGTTAAAACTTTGACTTTCTGTGTAACACCGCTTACCCAGAAAATTGAATACGCTCCCCAAGTTTTGCCCCTTGTGGAGGAAGCAAAGGCTCCACAACAGTATGATCCTGGTTAGAAGCACAAAGCACCTGAATGCAAAGAGAGGAGCCAAAAAGGATTAGTCTCATATCTTTGGTTTAATAGATGCAAAAGCAAAACCAAGTTGACTTCCAGCCAATCAAAGGAAGTCCATTTTTTCTTACACGGTTGCAGTGAGAGAATTGTATTAGTTACAAATTAAGTTTCAGTAGATAGGACGAATGAAGTTTCAATATGGCTCGTAGAGTAGCCATTACAATATGAACAATGACAATGACCAGAGAGAAAAAAAAAAGAAGGATCACTCTCGTAATTGATTAATGCATCCCCCTCTTTTTAAGTTGGAAAAACAAATAAACATAATAAACTCTCATTTCTAAGCTGGAAAGAAGCAGAAGTAGAATAAAGTGGCCAGAAAACATACCAGTCCAGCAGACAATACATCTCGTAGCTTTCCAGGCTTCACATTTGCAATTATGACAACCCGACGGTTCTGTGTGATGGAAAAGGAAGGACAATCTAGTTGTTAGACGTGAGAGAAAACCTTTAAAAGATACTAAAATTCCACATTTCACGTTCAGATTTATTTTTAAAAAAGGAAGGAAATATCATTCTTACAACTAAATCATCTGGACTGAAATACTTAGCAAGACCACTGACGACCTGACGTACATTGCCCTCTCCCAAGTCTATCTCCTCAACCAGTAAACTGTAATTGACCAAAGTAGATCAGGGTCAGGTTTTTCTTTCTACAAGAAATAAACATACAAACAGTAATTGCAGTAAATCAAACTTTAAAACCCTCAAGCACTAGGCAATTCACACTACTATGACCACAAATGATGTGACTGATGGCATTTATTCAGCTACGAACACAAAATTGGAGAAGCCTGTACTTAAGGTTGGCCTCATGTTTTGGGCTATTTATTTCTCAACCTGTTTTCCTGGTTAAAGCATAGAAACCCTGTTGTTCACTACATATCAAGTCAATTTGAACCTTCCCTGTGCCTACTAATTAATCCCTCCAAGTGCAACACCTCCATCATTAATAAAATCCCCAAGTCTTTATCGCTCAACTTTGGAACACCTGCTTGATATCCATTCATTCTTATCAATAATTCATTCTTCCATCAAACCTCTCATAACAGCTTCGTATTACATGGCATCTTCTTAAGAATTAGACATCATCTATCCATCTCAATATCCTTATTGCATACACTCACTTCAATGGGTATGTAAGTTTCACTGCTCCATGTTTTTGCTCCCTAGAGATAAATGATATTATAGCATTCGTACAACTCTTATCAAGTTTTTCTGTCTGTTTTCTATTTTGCTCATTTATCACTCAATAACTCAGGAAGCAGAATAGTAATCGTGTATGACACTAATTCTACAAGCAATATCAGTTCCAAAATTGATAACACATGCCCAAAATGTGGAGCTTACCTATCTGCAGATGGATGCTTCCAAGCCTTACGAATCATGCCAACTTGTACATTAAGAAGACTGATACTAACATCACCATCATTCTCAGGTGGTTTTGTTCCAGGTGTTTTTTTATTCTCTTCAGTTGCTTTATTATTTACCACAAGCTCTTTCTGAGACCCAAATAAATATCATATCATTGTGTCAGAATAAAAGGAGCATATCAATATAGAAGTTGAAATTTAAATTAAGGTATATATGATTTGAGCCAAAAAAAAAAGAAGTTAAAATCAACACACACACACATATATGGCTCTAAATCTGCTTGTTCACTTTGATTCGGCCCATTTAAAAATGGTTTTGGACATTGCATGTTACAAAAAAAGACCGGGTATGAAGACAAGATTCATATTCTTTTTTATAAGCAGGTCAAGTATAGACATTGTCATGCAGACAAATGGATACTCAGTATATGGAGAAAAAGAATATTAAAAAAATGAAAAAAAAAATCTTAGATAGCTGTTACAAGTTAAATAATGTGTGATTTTGAATTTTATAGTTATTCATCAAAACTTTTTTTTTTCTTTTTTAATTTTTTTTTAATTCTGGCAAAGCATCAAAACTTCCCTTAAACATATAATAGGTGAGATAGTCTCTGTGTCCAAAAAACATATAATAGGTGAGATGAATCTTGCACAACATATACTACTTGCAATAGGTGAAAAGTATCTTTCAATAAAAAGATCATTGCTTGAATAAGTTTTATTGTTGAATTAGTAATAAAGTTAGCCATACTTGAAATGCAAAAGGAAATACTTAATTAAATACATAAATTCAATGAGCTTATGATATGTGTTTAATGGTGGGCTTCATTTTATAGATTTGAAATTTTGTATTTTTGAGACTTATTTTATATCATTTTAGAGTTTATTACATATACTTAAAGAAAAATTATAAAATCGAGACAAAGATAGGCACCCCATTTTTTAAAACAAATGGGTACAGACAAGAAAATTGTGTTTGTTTTAAAAGCAGGTCAAGTATAGGCATACACTAAGTTCATCACTACAATGTTGTTTGTATCTGTTTGTGACCAAACCCATTTTTTTGCCACCCCTAGACTTTTAGGTAGGAGGATGATGGCTATCAGCCTATCACATCTACAATAGAATGTTGAAAAGAAAACACTGTATGTGATATAATCTCCTCATAAATGATTTTCCATGCCAACATGTCAAGAAAAATGTAGTGGCACTATAGATAGAACATCAAGATATTTCTAAGGCCCAGAAATAAAATGTTAACTGAATATGTTTAAAAATTTTAATAGGGCTAGAGTTATTATATTATACTAATATATGGAAAACCAAGGACAGGATTTGCAGCAACACATGGCCAAAGAATTACCGTATTAGAACTCTTCTTCGAGTTTGAGTCTGCTTCTAATTTCTCTACTACCTTTGAGCTGTTTTCACTCTTTTTTGAGTTCCGACTGGATTCCAACTCACCATTACTTTTTGATGCCTAGAAAACAAAACAAGAAAATCCTATTAAACTGGAGCTTGCAAAGAATGGCAGCGTGAATGCAATTCATTCCAGATAAAAGTGCAACTGCTTGACTTTTTTTCTTTAAAGAAAAAAAATCACAGATTCAAAGGAAAATAATAAGCCCTTCCAAAAAGTGAGCGGATATTCTCAACAGGGATACGTTTTGAGGAACTGGTCCAAGAAAAATTACTTACCTGAGGCTCAAATTCAATCTTCTGAATTGGTATCTTTTCAAATACTTCCCCAAGATCTTCCTTGTTCTATGCAAACAGACAAATAAGCAACTGTTAACCGTATTGGCTTTCAGCAGCCTGAAAATGAATCTCCCCATCAACAAGAGATAAGTGCTGTGATGATAGTAGTATAAGTTTAATTTGATATACTTACAGAGCATAAGTTTAATTTGATCTACTTACAGAATTTCTTAAGTTAACTATTGAAAATATGCTGTCCGTAACAAATCTCATGCAAAACCTTCATTCACAAAATCAAGACGCAAAATATGTTCTCAAGGGGAGGGAAGTAGAAGTTAGGATCAACTAGTTTATCAACAGATTACAGCTGAACAGGGCATTTTATCAACGTACTTGGCCCATTAGATAAAAGGTGTACAACTGAAAACATAAAAAGAACATAAAACCTTGCAAAATATTACAAAAAAAAAAAAAAAAAAAAAACCCAGATATGTGGGAAAAATATATATGTAGGTGTCGAAAGGCTTTGTCAAGTAAATATGTGAAAAAAACCCTGTTTCTGTCGCCTACCTGGATGTAGTCCATCCACCTTAGCACATGTGGGAACTGCTGCCTCTCCGTAACTGAAAGACCACTCTGGCATTGAAATTTCAGTCAGAAATAATTAACCAGAGATACATGAATAATACAATAATATGGACAAGAAGGCTTCTGAGAAAATGAAAACAAGCAATAATACTCTTGGCCACCACAAAAATGGAACTGCAGATAGAACAACCTCAACAAGATTCAGTTGGGCTTTAATCCTTAACATAGGGAATGCTGAGCAGGGTTGATACATAAGGGAGGGCAAAACATGAACTAGTGAATTCTAATATGTTATAAGATAAACCAGCAGCTATCCAAAGAACCAAAACATGAGGTATTCTTCTTTTTCTTTGTTTCCTTCCATATTTTCTCTTTTTTTAATAGCTTCAAGCAAATTTATTTTGAGGCCGCACATCACTTAATGGAGTTTCCGCAGGTCTTTCTTTTGATTATCAGAAAGCATAGAGCATTAAGCACATCCTAGTTTGAAGAAAGAGCCCAAATACGGTAATCAAAAGAAAAAGAGCCAGGCCCGGGTTGTAACAAGAGAAACTTGTGCATGGCTCAAACTTAAGAGTCCCATGTCCATCAGATGCCTTTAGGTATGGTAGGCCTGGCTTTTTGCATGCCTTTATCCTCATATTGCAAATTTCAAGTGAAATAAGTGTGCAGGCTTTCGTTATAGACTTTTGATAATGGTGAGAATAACAAAGAAGCTTTTCAACAAGAACAACCCAGGATAAAGAGAAACAGATTGAGATATTACCACAAAGGAATGCACTGCAGAGAACACAACAATATCTGCTTCTGAAGGTTTGAGCCCTCCCAATAAAACAGATTTTTGGGTCAAATCTTCATTTAATTCTCTCATAACTCCTCTGCAGCCCTCGGAGTCTAGAGGAAAAACGTCTGCAAATGCTACCCATTTCATAACCTAGAAATAAAGCTAATCGAATTAGCAACTAAAATTTATCTGAAAGAGAAGGGCATATAGGTGAGTAGACCAAACAATTGATACAATTCATTGGATATGACTAGCCTTTCAAAGCCACAATGAAGTTCCTTGGGTGAACCACTTTATCAATGGCACTGAACTGTGACAATGCGTATGTGATTCTTAACAGATGAACTATAAAAATTGAGAATTAAACAACAGAAAGACCAACCAAAGACATCCCTCTAAATCCTAATAAATAAATAAAATTGGATTTTACCTCTTGGTTTTTGAGAGAAGCAGCATGTCCCGATAGCTTCAAAATGTTTGAGAATAACCCTTTGATGTCATTGGTTCCAACACTTTCACTTGAGAAGCTTTGCTGCAGGATCATATGCAAAATTTGGAAGTGGGTTATAAGACTAAGAAAGCAGAACAAAACACATCTAATAAATTTCTTCCATCTGTACTTACTAATTAAGTAAATATTTTCAAACAAAAGATAGCAAAGCAGGTGCAGAAAAACAGTATGGAAGAAGGAAAAATATAACTCTGTACATAACACTGTTGAAGACATAACATCCAGTGGATGCATTTCTAACAAAATAGTTAACCATCCTTTCCAGTTTACAACTTATACAAGATCAGTGGTGACTGCCCAATTATGGATCTGAACTGGGGATCCAAGGCAATCTCTAGTCATCATAGACAAATTTATAAAGATTCACAAGTCACACTTGGTAATATCCTCCTGAACAAATTTTTAGGGTTTCAAAGCACCAAAGGGATTAATAAAAACAATTGATAGGAAGTCTCAATAGTTTGAATTGATGGAAGACTGAAGATGTGAGTACACATTCCAATTCTCACTTATCTTCTTGCCTAATGTAGAGTAGCTCAACAATTATCGTGTGAAATTATAAAATCACAATTTTGTATGTATTTCTATCACTGATTTTAGCATTTTTGGACTAAAAAGGAAAAAGATTAAGAGAAAAACGTTCCAGAGTTTTTATGCTATTTTAGGCTGTTTTAGAGATGCATTTTTAGGAAAATGTTTATTATTTTGGATGTCCCATATTTAATTTTCTCATAAAGCAATTTTCACTAGATCTTTAGAGCATTTCTGCATGTGCACAATGTATGTTGCCTCTAAGCTGTCTTATTCTTAAAATATTTTCATGTCTAGAAAAAATTCAACAAGCATCAAAAGTGGAGATCCAACATTTTTAGAGAATCCAAACTATGCATATACGAGCATAAGGGCTAAATGCATAGAATTTAAGTCAACATGTTCAAAAAGCTGAAATGTTGTTAATCCAAGCCTGATTGATTGGGTACCTCTACACTTGACGATTTTAGAGAAAAGGCCCACATGGTTGCAATGTCCTTTTGCTAGTGTTAGGCTTGAAGAAAGATCTTGTAGAGCCCAACTTCATTTTGACCCAAGGAAAAGGTTTCACATATCATTAAGATTAAAATGGAAAGTCACACTTCACTTCCTATTTCTTTTAAAATTATCTTTTTTGGGGAGTCTTCATGTAATTAGAACATGTCCACTTTCAGAGACTAAGTTTCAAAAATTGGTGGATTTGTCTTTGGAAACAAAAGGAGTTAACATATGTGTAAAAGGAATAGATCACAAGAAATAGGATCATTTATCAATTTCTCAATCTCTTCTCCTTGTTTTTTTTTATTATTTATTTTTTTTATTTTTTTTGAGAAGAAACTAGATAGTATTAATAATTAAAAGATAATACATAACAAGACCAGATGAGATATCTGGGTGATCACAACAAATTGAGGTACAAAACCAATACCCCGAATTTATGATTTTCCTCCCATTACAAAGCCATTCCCCAAACTTATATCCTTTCCCCCATTTAGAAACAGAAATCCAAGTTGCAAAGAACCATATTGGACCTATCCCAAACTGAGCTAACCATCTTCTCCTTATTCAAGAAAAGCATGGCGTTTCTTTCCTCCTAGAATGAGTACCAAACATTCTTTCGTTATTAATACAATAGTTTCTGTTTCCAAAAAAAAAAAAAAAAGAATGAGTACCAAACAACAAACAGAATTGGTGTGGATGTGTATTTGCTTAAACCCTAAATGTTACACTTTTACTTCAATATTTCTTGAAAGATCCAAATTTCTAAGCCAAAAAAAAAAAAAAAAAAAAACCAAAGGAAAAAGGTAGACAAAAGATTGAGAAGTTCAAAGAAGAATGTATGAACCTTTATCATAAATCCACTATCCTCATTGTTTCTAGAAACGCACCCACCAACTTACTGAAAACTTATAATTCTGTAGAACACTTCTACATATAACTATTTTCTAATTGCACAAAGATTCTTAAGAAAAATAAATTTAAATAAAATAAAGAAGCAAATTGTGCCCATAAGTAGAGAAGGTTTCACTTAGATTATTATGGCATGGAACACCTTTTCGTTGAATTGAAATAGGCTAAAATTGAAATCTATTAGATCTTCATTAAAGCTTGATACCAACAGAAGTCTACTACAACCGTATGGGCCCTTTGTCGAGCCAACCAAACAAGCTAAAATAAGATCATTTCAATCTTTTCCTAACATGGTTGCTCAAATTCTATCCATTTGGCCCGTAAGCATGAATTCTTTATGAAGTTCGTAAAATATTTGAAACACTAAGTGAAACACTAAGTGAGACACCAACTTATACTTCATACATGAAAAAAATGCTAAAAAATACATCCATCCACAAATTGCAAAATGGTAAAATGATATTTGGGACCCCTAAAAATGTATGCATACATTATAAAACCTTAAATCTAAGAAAATTAAACACTAAACTAAAAAGTAGATATTTACTTCTATAACTGCATCACTAAACCAGGAGAAATTGTAGGGAAAGACCTAAATTAGACTCACTATAACTTTTGATGCCACTTTAACTATTAGTTTTTGGTTGCATACTTTCTCACAATTATTTATGAATAAATAGAACCAGCTTGTCATCTCTCAAATTCTTTGTGAAATACCCAAATTATCATGGTTTAGAAGTTTGTGATTTCAAATGCTTTCTCAATCTAAGATCAGTGTCAATAAGCACACAAGGCTCAAATCACGTCATATGCCCCTCCAATGACTTGTGGAATCAAGACAACAAGAAAGATAGGAAAGGAGAAGCTTTTGCTACCATTATAGATAAATATGGCAATATTCTCTGGCAGCTCGTTCATAACATACAGATGGATTATTCCTTTCTGGATCTTTGTGTCCAAAATTAAGCAACAGGCATCATATGAAAGACAACTGTGAATAGAGCTTTTTTTTCAATTCATGTATCCACATTCTGATTCCAACATCAATTCATGTATCCACATCCTGATTCCAACATAAATATTACTAAAACCACCAAATTCTGCTCCTTTTTATTCTGGTGGACCCAGATCTCAACTAGCACTGAGACTGATTCTACTAGGCAACTTCCAAACGTAAGTGTCAGGTTTTACTCCAAATGCCTCTGTACTAATGAGGAGAAGATTCATAGGATGAACTGATTAGTAGTAAGAAAAAGAAGGTTCGAGAAACTCAACGTCACTATTCCAGAAAA
Source organism: Tinospora cordifolia (assembly GCA_030144865.1). Taxonomy (NCBI): domain Eukaryota; kingdom Viridiplantae; phylum Streptophyta; class Magnoliopsida; order Ranunculales; family Menispermaceae; genus Tinospora; species Tinospora cordifolia. The sequence goes on along the minus strand of JAJIYU010012099.1, from coordinate 6,267 downwards.
ACTTGGAGACAGAGCCTTCTTATCACACTTTTACGGATACAAAAATTATGGGCTTTTGTTTCGAATATTAGGTTTTTATTTTTTATTTTTCGATCTAACCTACGCGTCACTACAATACCAACTTGTCATATAACATGCTATCATCATTTCCTTGAACCCTAATCCCAATTATACGTCTATGACCTTGAGCAATTGAGCTCCACCACTAAACCCAAAGTAGCTCCAGGGTTTGGGTTTCATAAGATTGTTCAAGGAAATAAGGGAAGAAGATGATACATTAGCCTACTATTATTCCAAAGGCACCTTCTTCAGCCCATGCAATTGTTACATTTATGCTGAAACAATTACTAATCAAGATGAAGACATGACAAGCAATTAAACCGTTGATACTTTCCCGAATGACAAAATGATACGAGCTGTAACCCTTTAAGGAGAAGTATGAGACGAGGTTGGAGTGCGCTTACTTGATCCAGTGATAAACGCCGGCAGAGTGACGATACGATTGCACGTTTCCGATCCAAAATGATGCTTTCGCTGCCAGCGACCTTGGATTCCATTCCCAGTCTCAAATCCCTCGGTTCGGTTGTGGGGGTGTCTGTTTCTTTGGAGGGTTTTGATACGTTGGAAATGGTTTTGAAGCTCTGCTTCGAGTAATTTCATGGGCCTTCTCAAATCATTTGGGTATTTACTGTTACTGCTATGCCCAATCCTCCCACCTTGTATTTTTACTGCTTCTATCTATTGAGGACCAAGAAAATAAAAAATAAAAATAAAAATAAATGTCCATGTTAGGGCATCTCCTCGATAAGCCTTCCACATCATTCATTTCATTATCTATATCATAAACTCATTAAATTTATACTCACAATGTTATAAGTTTATTAGACTGTACTGTATGGGTCTCACAATCACATCAATTCATTAAATATACTAATCATAATATTTCATTCATAAAATATAATTTTTTTTGAAAATACTTATTATTTACATTTAAATTAAAAATATATACAATTATTTAAATTTATATAAAAAATTATATTTTTAATAATTAATTATTTAAAAAATACATATTTAAATTATTTATCTAAAATATTAAAATTTAAATATCACTAATAGTTATTTTAAATAATTATTTAAAAAATATTTGTTAAGAGTTTTTAAACTATTTATTTATTTTAAAATTTATATATATTATTTATTTTTAAAAATAATAATTTATTTATACTTAAAATTAAAATTTATTCTTAATAATTTTTTAAAAATATTATTAAAAATTTGAATATATATATATATATATATATATATATTTACAAAATATATTTAAAAATATATCTATTTATTTACAAAATATATTATATATCTATTATTTAAAAATAATTTTATTTTTATTTTTACTTAAGATATTTTTTATTATATAAATTAAAAATAAATATATTTAAAATTTTTATTTAAAATGTTAATTTTAAAATTATTTATCAATTATATTTATATACATATATTTATTTATTTACAAAATATATTATATATCTATTATTTAAAAATAAATTTTATTTTATTTTAACTTAAGATATTTTTATTTTATAAATTAAAAATAAATATATTTTAGTTTTTTATTTAAAATATTAATTTTAATTATATATATATAATATAAATATGTATATATATATTGGGGTTGCAGCCTGCAGTGCCCAGAAATTTTGGGCGCTGCAGGCTGTAGTGCCCTTTACTTAAAAAAAAAATTTAAATTAAAAAAAGCAGTCACCAAGCGCTCAGTCTTCACCTCACCGAGCGCTTGGTGACTGTCATTGGCGTCAGACGCCCAAGAATGGGCGTCTGACACCAAGCTGAGACATTGAGCGCCACGTAGGCGCTCAATGTCCTAGCATTGGGGATGCCCTTAGGAAGCTGTTTAAATAACTAATTCTGCCCACCCACCTAAATAAATAAAATAAAATAAATGTTAGATAATCAAAATAACCAATAAAAAATTATTCAAAACCTCCAATTCTCTTCATTCATTCAGTCTCAACCACAAACATACTTCATCTTCATCAATTCTTTCTTTCTTCTTCAATCTAACACCTGTTTTGATTCCTTAATAGACATCTCATATTTCTTTTATCTTTATTTATTTATTTATTTATTATTTTGAAAGTGTTCAAAGCACCTTCATTGGTGTATAAAGTATAGAAAGTCATTTCAAGTGATTTTTCTTAAACCAAAAGCCACTTGATTCATACTGGAAAAGAAAATCACATGAATCAAAAAGTTCTTCACACTCGATAGCATGTATACATTTTCAATTTTCAATTTTTTTGGTTGAAAATATTATAACATCAAAGAATTCTTCTAATTAGGCTTACAAACTATCGAGTGGAGAATTCTTCTATTTTATTCAAAAATGTTGTTGCTAAAAGAGTTGCTATGAGTAAGAGAATAGCGTCGACATGTTCTAGTTTTTTCAATTCTTTGAGATGTCATTGTCTAAGGGAAAGGCAACAATGCATACTTGGGCATCGATATGTTTAACAAGATGGATTGTTACTACCAGGAAGGTGCCTGGCGGGCACTAGCTGATGGGTGATTTATGAATGAATAGGGTAGAGTGGAGGCCAAGAGCAATCTTGAACTAGGTAGTTCGAGTGAGCAACATGTGGATGATGAGACGACTCAAGTAGTTAGAAGATTAGCACAAATCTATGTACATGTGGATGCATAAGTGTAGAAATTAGCTAAAGTGCAGTGCAAGGGCACATAAAAGGTAATCCAAGTGTTAAGGCTAGCTGATGGATATTCGATGGATTTTAATGAAGTTAGTGCATAACTTATTAGCACATGCCAAATGCACATAAATGGTCATGGGTGTGCATGATTGAGTTTGCTCATGACTGGCATGATTTTAGGAGTCGAAAAAGCTGCCAATGGTTACATAACTTCCTGCTCCATTGACCACTTACGGGGAATAAGTGACACACATGGTATCACATGGTGGTTGTGATAACTGCCAAGGAATATGCCAATGACAATAGGTGGAAAATGTTTGTAATGCTCGGGAAATATGTTTTAAAGTTCTTCTTGGGGGAGAGTGCCACCTATTATGAGTAGTTATGGGAACTACCATTAATTGTCTTGTATTTTCATTCTTTTATAGTTATAAAAAAATCTAATATGCGTGAAAAATATAATAAGGGAATAGGATGTTATATGTCATCTTAGTTCTAAATGAAAATAAAATTTTCTTACGCCTAACCTCAAGTTTTCTTGTATTTCTTAAGCTATTGTGCATTATGCCCAATTGTTGTAGATGATTATCACAATCCTTCAAGTGATAGAGAGAATGTGTGGGCAATCCTTGAGTACATAATGTCTGGAGGGTCAAATATACGATAAAATCTCATTGGTTTGTTAGGACAACACTAGAGACTAGTACATTACGGGTGGCCAAGACGTGATTTGTATAGTACTACTTTGTTCCGTGGACAAATTACTTTGAGGGCAACCCCAAATTGTCATAAATTGTTAGGATTGTTTTAGCATCCTTGGATTACATGAATTGTAAGAATAGAACCTAATCCTAGAGCCAAGGCATTTTGTAAACAATTCAACCATAGATTGTCGTGGATTGTGTACAACAATTCAACCTTGAGTTGTGTCAATTGTAGAGAGTCCAACCTCGATTTCCAGTGTACATCGGTGGCTTAACCTCATTTTGGCAGGTAGGTTATAGAAAAAACTTTAGTAAAAATTTGGTTCGTTTTGGGCACCCATGACACTAGCATAAGTTATAGAGTTTGATTGTAGATATTCATAATTGTCATGCTTCTTTTTTTTTTTTTTGGAACATTTGTTTTTTCTCACTTGAGTAGATGTGAGTATTGTGCGACCCATTTGTTAGCAAAAAGATAATGGTTTTTTGGTTTTGCCTTTTGGGAGATGTTTATTTTAAGTTTAATGATATATCATCTTTTGGCCAAAAAATATTTTTTAATATTCTTGATTAATTTGGTGGTGTCGCTTTTTCAAATAAGGAGATTTTACACAAAGAAATCAATCCTTACAATGCAATAGTACAAAATTATACTTAATGAATTGTCATTGATTTAATTTTCAATAGTAAAGATGAAATAATTGGATGGAACAGATTATTAAAAGGAAAAATATTTTTGTTATCATCATCGAGAGCTCACTTATTTTGGCTTTTTGACTCAATATTGTAGAGTGGACCTCAAAAAATATAATGGTAGGCGATAAATATAAGTTTGCATATGAAAGACATGGTAGCGCTTATATCAAGATAAAAAAAAAGGTGATTGATAGTGGAATTAAAAAATGTGATTGTTTTTTTTGTTAGAATAGATGTTAAATAGAGTATCAGAGTTGAATATAAAGTTGAGACATATTTAATAATTGCATAAATAAAATACACTCTTATGAGAGTAGGCTTACAAAAGAAGATGGAAATCATTATTTAGATGAGTAGGAACATGGTAAGGTATAAGATATGTTGATTGTTATGAAGCAAGGGGACTTGATAATGCATTGATATTGAATATAATATATACAACACAAGGAATAGGCATCAAATAAGAACATGGTGGGAGTTCTGAAATGATGGTCTAATCACAATTATACAACAATGAATTAGATTATAGATTCCATGAATCATCCTATTTGAAAAAAGCAATTTTATAATCAAGAAACAATTCATATTAATTTTAATACAAAATAATCAATTTTATCTAAAAAATGAGTAAACTTATCATTCAAAGCAAAAAGGTATTTTATTAAAAATGGATTTTATTGAGATTAACTAATATCATATTCACTTAAAATCTATCTTATTATTTATTTAAAACTCATTAACTATGTGAAGTGGAGTTTCCATAAAATCCCTATAGCCTTCTCTAAAAATAATTAAAATGTATTTCAGCATGGGTGTAGAAGCATAAAAGAAAATCAACCTTAGGAATCAACAAGGCCTTTTTTTTTTTTTAAGAAAAACAAATTTTGTCAATCTGGAATACATTGATAAAATAGAATATTACAAGATTGTAGCAACAAGAAAAAAAGTTGGTAGCCCCATACATACTAGGGAACCCTATACCACCAAATTAAAAGGATTATATATATTTCAAAAAATGGAGAGATTCTATGCTAGAAATAACAAAATGATCCCAGAATAAGTAGTTATAATTTGTTGCACTAAGTGCCAGCTTTGAAGCAAGATCACAAGAAACTCGAGGAGAGGGAAGAAAATACAACTCTAAGAAAAAGGAGTAATGCTTAGTGTTAGTTGCATTGCATACTAATTATATTATATATTTTTTTTATATATTTTGCATGGGTTTAGATAGGGGATAGAATATGTTTATTTATATAATTAGGTATATAAACATTTATAGGATTATTGCATGTTATTTACATGTTGTAGAATTTCAATATGATTTTTATGCATTTCTATTTGTGATTTAATGCCAAAAAAAGGATCTTAGTGGCTTATACAGGTTCAGGTTGAATGTAAACAAGAATGCTAAAGAAATAGGATGAAAAAAATGCTCAAATTGATGGATTTCAACTTACTACTACGGTAGAACAACCTATGACCGCGGTAATATGAACATGAGCACGAAGATGGACAGGCAGATTGCTATCGTGGATCAATACCGAGGTATCCAGAACATGGGGCAATGCAGAAAGAGCATTACCCCTATAACCGGAGAAGAAAAATTTTTGCATGGTGATTATCGAGGTAACATGAGGATTTGACAATTTTTGTGATTTTTGCAAGTTTTGATTATTGACATTACCATGGTTAATTACCTTTGTAGTGCGATTAAGTTATAGTTTGAGGGTTTTATAATTAGTGTTTTAGGTTTTTTTTTAAGTTATATAAATAGGGACACATTATTAGGGTTATTATTATTCGATTCATGACCATTGACAGCCAGAAGTAACGAGAAAGCAAAGAACAGAGAAGAAGATGAAAAACAAAATCAACCCTTGAGTATGATCTTTTATTTGTTTAATTTTTTGTATTTTGAACTTTACAACATGTCTGTCTAATTTATTTTTATTTCTAGGATGTAAATTAGATTGTAATAACCTTTAATTCTGATATTTTATTAATCCATTATGAGGTTTGTTTTATATTTCATGGGTTTAATGCTTTTTATCTACTGGCCACAGATAGAATGATCACGGACTGTTAAACTAACTTGGGAGAGAAGTTTAATAGTTGAATAATTAAAATATTGACCTAAAATAATC
>JAJIYU010012098.1:0-14787 GCA_030144865.1 Tinospora cordifolia | reverse complement strand
CAGCTGTAACTAATTAATTTTTCTCATGAAGAATCAATTAATTATAAGAAAATAATTTCTAAAACATTTTTTTAAGAAAAATTTCTTAAGAGAACAGTATTTTTTTTTTTTTTCAAGAAAAGATTGTTTACATGCCAAACTCACCCTAAGAGATATTGTATGCATGTCATAGGTTTTTAATAGTTTTTTTACAATGGCAACTTTTCTTTGAGTTGTTGAAGTGAAATCCCAAATGCGTTCTGTACGTCCTATACCTATAGATTTCTTACATAAGGTACTGATTTTTGCATATGTGAGAAATCAAGTAAGCACACTCATGACTACTGGATATACAAGAAAGAGTTCCTAAGCTTCACAAAGATGTTCATAGAAATTTAAAAGCATCCAAGGCCAAAAAATGAGGCTCAAGTAGGAGGGTCAAACATGGGCAATGGTTCACGAAATGGGTGGGAATTTCTTTCCCTATTATGAAGATGCGCACTCATTACAAAGGAGGAAAGTATTAAGCGTGAAGGGCACATGGAAGTTATGAATTAAAGAATACAAAAATTATTGGTCAATGCAAAGTAGAATAGAAAGATTTATGCTTATTTACTATTTACCAACAATTGTTTGGTCTAGTGGTTTGCATATCTTTTCGCTTAAGCAAGGTTCAAGGTTTGAATTATTGTGAATACAACAACAATTGTTAGAAAACCTAACCCTTGAATAGGGAGCAAATATGTAACACCCTGCCTCCACTTGCCCAAATTGTCCCGATACATTTACATCACATATTTGCTCGTTGGACGTCTCTTTCTCTTTTCGTAGGCCGCCTAGAAGGCAAACAATGTTACATTATTCTATTTCTTTAGTCTCAATTCTATGAGACAAATACTTAAACAAATTTCATAAACCACATATGAAATCATTTGATAAAATAAATTAAATATTGTTAATTGAATTAAATAGTCATGAAGTACAATGACCCTTGAATTTTATTACATTACACTAGACCTTAACATAAAATAGAAATTAGGGCTAGTATGACCAACTTAAACATTTTATAAATAGAATTTAACTCTAACTATGCAGCATTCGTTAAGAAATTTCCTAAAAGATTAGAAAAGGAAAGTTGAGGTTACGCATCCAGTAGATCATTCTAAATATTTAACTTATTATTTCAAATCAAATAGAACATGCATAACAAATACTTCAAAAGATTATGTGATTCAAACAGTTGTTTGTTAGTAGTTGATGTTAAGACTAAAAGGGTTACGGCTCAGTATTCCATATTTAGGGAATGAGGTCAAATTCGGTCCTTCAAACTTATTATTGATGAAGTAGGGTTAAATCCAAACCCCCCCAAAAATACCCATTCGGAATACTCACGATGAAACTTTGTTATCATGCCGGTACGTAGTTGATAATTTTCATTTAATCTTTTATTAGTGATCAACAGTGGCATGATAAATTCAAGATAAAAGTAACTAGAATGTATTTATGGAAAGCATGTCATAGCATGAATCATATCATCACAATCATGCATCATAAGCATATAACTCTAAACATGCATTTTTAGGTAGGAAATTTATAACCATAGCATGTATAATCATAACATATTTTTAAGCTAGGCAAATAACCATGTACATAATACTTGAATCAAAATAATAAGATAAAATTCAGAAATCACTTCCACCTTCTATCACTAATCCTTTTGATCTTAGTGTTTTGAGCCTTCTCAAGCCTTCAATCTTCTTTCTTTACTTAAGGAGAGAGCAAGAAGACTCTTTTTCTCGTGAGCTAGAAGAGAACTAAGGAGGAAATGAAGAAAAGAAGAATGAGGAGATTTTCTTTTTCTTGAGAATAAAAAAGAAAAGAATGAAATGAAATGGTTTGAGGTAAAGGAAATGATGTTATTTATAGACATCTTTAGTCAATCATCTCATTCCACTACTCATATCTTAATATATATTCCACCACCTCATTCCACTACTCATACTTGAATATATATTTTACTACTCCATTCAACTACTCATATTTTAATATATCTCACCACCCCATTTCACTGCTCATATTTTAATATATATATTTTTTGTAGAATTACTTATAGGATAATTAGGATAGTGGTAATTTTTTTACTTTTCATGCAAATTTACCATTTTGCCCTTGAGAGGCAAAATTATCGTTCTACCCTTGGGTATTTAATGTTTTTTCACTATTTAATGAACTCATTTGTATATTCTTAATATTCGAGAGTTTTTCAGGGTATTACAATCTAGCCCCCTTAAAATAAATTTTGTCATCAAAATTTGTACTTACTTGTTCATTCGGGTGTCATTCATTTATGTACTCCTTGTGAAGGGGTCTGGGTACTTAGCCATCATCCCACTTTTCAACTCTCAAGTGGCTTCTTCTACTCTATGATGTTTTCAGGGGATTATGACTAAAGGAGTGCCCTTTGTTCTCAAGCTTTGTCACCTGCAGTCAAGGATCCTAATTGCCTCTTCTTTGGTTAATTCTCATCTAATTTGAACTTGACTTCTTTCCATGGGTATGGCTAATTTGAAGAAATCTTGACCTGCTTCTAGTTTGTGAAAGCCTCCACCTTTCTAGTACCTATAGGGGTACCTTCTACATAACCAAGGAATTTGATTATATTTTATATTTCTGAGGACTTAGTGAAGAATTGATTTCTTCTAGGTGTTTCCAATGAAATCCTCAAGTATTCCACATGTTCAGTTTCAGATTTGGTGTAAGTTAGGGTGTCATCCTTAGAACTACTACCAATAGACCAAAGTTTTGTCTAATACTTTGTTTCCTTAGATCCATGAATGCTGCCAACTCAAAGCGTTCATATCGAGTTCTAGAGGTTATCTTGTGTATGTATGATTCTAGGATTCTCGATTGGGGATATCCTAACCTAAGATCAATCTCAGAGGAATTTGTGGCTTCTCTTAATGGTTCATCTATCCTTCGTAAAGGTTACTTAACCTCTATTGGAAAATTTGTAAAGGTTACTTATCCTCTATTATTGATTTTCCATCTTAAGGTCAGTCTTAGAGGAATGAGTGATTGTTCTATTGATCGAATAGGTCATCTTTCCTTAATAAGGGATATTTATTCTTAACTATAGCTGAATTTAGCTTTTGATAGTCAACACACAAAAAATCTTTCTTTTTCATGAATAACATCGAAGTTCCCTATGGTGATTTACTTAGTCTAGTGAATTCCCTTTCTAGGAGCTTATTCCGATGATTAATCAATTCTACCAGTACTCTTTAGTAGGGAATGGCTAAGGGTTTAGTTCTAAGGTGTACTTTCATCTTGAATTTTATTTCTCTATGTGGTAACATTCATGTAAAAGATTTAGAAATACATTTTTTGTACTAAAATTTTATTTTATTCAAATTTTTAAATTCATTTGTCCAATAATTTTGACAAAATTCTGGGTATGACAACTTACTTACCCTTCTCCAAAAATATAAACTATCTTAATGGTTTATTCAACGTATTGTTTAGTGTTACTACTGAGGGGCTTGATCTTTGAGAACATTAGAAACAACAAACACTCTGGCCTGGTTTCGTTCCTAGCCTTGATTCTGGTTGCGTGGTTGTTGTTGTTAAGGAGCTTGAGCCTTGGCAGGACAGAACTTTGCCGCATGCCTGGCTAATTGCAATGATAACACAACTCTTGTTACTTGGCCTATTCCCTCCTCTTCTCCTTAATCTGGTTGGATAGGTGTTCTATTTCTTGTTTCCACCCTCTTCCCTATGGTCATTTTGTAACTTCTTATTTCTGTTCTTCAACTTCTTCTCGAAGTTGAGTTCTTGTCCAATATCAATGCCCTTCCCCGACGTCTCTGTATGTCTTTAGGCCCATTGGCATTATCACTTTTCAAATCTCGATCTTAAGACCCTGTGCAAATTTGTTGGCCTTCATCTTTTCTTCCCGAATCAATTTTGGGGACAACTTCGCCAATTTGATAAATTTGGTCTCATATTCTGTTACAGTCATATCTCTCTCAGCCAATCTAATGAACTCAAACCACATCTTCATCAGGGTAGTCTCTGGAAAAAACTTTTTGTAGAACACTTCCTTAAAATCCTCCTAGCTCATCTCCTTGACATTGATATTTAGATCAACCTTTAGCATCCTCCACTAACTCATAGTCGGTCCCTTGAACTGGTGGGTCGCTTGCCCAACTTTGTGGGAACTTGTTGCTCCCAATACATATAAATGTGTATCAAGCTCTTGGTACCAATGGTCAACTGTCATGATATCAGACATGCCATCAAACTGTGATGGGTAAAATTTCTTCAACTCTATTAGCATGGCTATCTGTTCTTTATCCTCCACATCCTATTGTGCCTTTTGACGAGTTGGGACCTCAGGCAGGAGCGCTGGTTGTAGCATCGAAATCTGTTCCTGTATCTGCGACTGTGATGCCACCTGTAGCAGTATATGAGACAATGCTCTCATGATATTCTCTCCAACTCTCCTATTGATCTCTGTATAAAACTTATGAGTCAGCATAGTCCCAATTTGAGCCTCAACACCACTAGTCTTTGACTCCTGTCCTTGTGGTTCAGTCTCATTAGATGTGGCAGCTCTTATGGCATATCTATGAGATCTGACCATTATCTACAAGTCGAAGTCGTCTTAGTAATTGTTTCTTCAAGTGTTCGTTTGATTTGAGCTATCATGACTCTAGATTCATGTTTCTAAGTTTTCGACTTGTTCAATGACCTATTAGTTTATTCTTTTAACTTTTGTTTAAGGATTTCAAGGTCCTCTAATATTGTTGGGTATAAGATTTGATTTTATGATCACAATACATGTGCCATACATATATAGTTCAAACATAGCATGCATTTTAAACAATCATGCTATCATACAATCATACGAGTTCACGCTAGCATAGAGAAATTTCAAGTTTCCATCTGTGCCTTCAAGTTCAAGCGTCCCAGACCACCCTTGTCCATCGACACAGAATTTCACTAAGAGATCTCACTACACCCAACCAATTTTGCAAATGTCTTGAAAACTAAGGTTTCCCAAGCTCCACTATACTTGACCGTGCTATAACAGCCAAGCATAGGGAAACAAGCTCTTCTAAAGTTATCGATCATTCACCAAACATGGCCTGTCATTCATCGAGTCCAAGATTCCTCTATACCCCTGAATTCCTATGTGTCCCATACTATATAGAAACCAGAGATATAGGATCCTCCCAATCTCATGCCTTGAACAAACAAATGTTATATTTTCATACATTTTCAGTCTCTAACCTATGTCCTAAATGTTTTATTCATAATCCATCGTGCCACCCTTGGCAACACCCAAATTTCTACCTATGATTTTTTTCCTAAACCTAGGGTTTCAATCATTAGGCTGAAAGGTTCTCTTATCAAACCAATGACCCATATCTAGTTTTTCATCCCACCTTTGTACCTTAGTAAGTACTTTGTCCTTGAATAGTATCTCTAGTTTTTTCCGTAGAAAATAACTTCGATCACTCGTATGAGCTAATAGGACAACTTTTAGATCGATGGTGAAAAAGATTCTGCTTAAATAATTGGCCTTTCTAGAACAAGATAACTCATCTTTCTTTCAATGTTTAGCTTTACTCGGAAAAAGACTTATTCATTAACAGCTCAGTTCGCACTTTTTGTATCCAAACAAAATGTTTGAAAGCATATATCTCTTTTGAAAAATAATCTTTGTAATTCAAAACGATTTCAAAATAGGAGGTAAGACATTTTAAATCAATTCGAAGTGAAGGTTTTACTTGGTCAGCTACATCCTAAGCTCCTACTCCTTCCATGATCAACTCGACCTAACTCTGCCCAAGGCACCTACAGCCTAAGCTCTAATATTACCTTTGTAACACCCTGCTTCCACCTGCCCAAATTGTCCCAGCAGGTTTACGTCACGTGCTTGCTCGTTGAAAGTTTTTTTCTCTTTTCATGGACTACTTAGGAGACAGGCGATGTCACGTTATTTTATTTGTTTGGGTCCCAATTCTATGAGACAAATACTTAAACGAATCTCATAAAGCACATGTGAAATCATTTGATGAATAAATTAATATCATTAATTAAATTAAATAGTCATGAAGTACAAAGACCCTAGAACTTTATTACATTAAACTGAACTTTAATATAAAATATAAATTAGGGCTAGCATGCCCAACTTAAATATTTCATGAATAAAATTTAACTTTAACTACGTAGCATCCGTTGAGAAATTTCCTAAAAGGTTAAAAAAGGAAGGGTGAGCTTACGCGCCTAGTGGATCATTCTAAATATTTAATTCATTATTTCAAATCAAATAGAACATGCATAACAAACACTTCAAAAGATTATGTGATTCAAACAATTGTTTGTTGTTAGTTGATGTTAAGAGCAAAAGGATTACACCTCAGTATTCTATATTCAAGGAATAAGGTCTAATTCGGACCTTCAAACTTATCATTGATGAAGTGGGGTTAAATCTGAACCCTCAGTTCACACCCCGAAGATACCCTTTTGGAATACTTACGATGAAAATTTGTCATTGCGTCGGTACGTGGTTGATAATTTTCGTTTAATCTTTCATTAATGATCACCAGTGGCATGATAAATTCAAGATAATAGTAACTAGAATGTATTCATGGAAAACATGTCATAGCATAGATTATATCATCACAATCATGCATCATAAGCATATAACTCTAAGCACGCATTTTTAGGCATGACATGTATAATCATGACATATTTTTAAGTTATGCAAACAACCATACACATAATACTTGAATCAAAATAATAAGATAAAATACATAAATCACTTTCACCTTCTATCATCAATCATTTTGATCTTAACATTTCGAACCTTCTCAAGTCTTCAATCTTCTTTCTCACTCAAGGAGAGAGCAAGAAGACTCTTTTTCTCTTGAGCTAGAAAAGAACTAAAAAGAAAATGAAGAGAAGAAGAATGAGAAGACTCTCTTTCTCTTGAGAATGAAGAAGAGAAAAATGAGATAAGATGGTTTGAGGGGAAGGGAAGGGTGTTATTTATAGACATCTTAGCAAATCACCTCATTTCACTACTCATATTTTAATATATATTCCACAACTCTATTCCATTACTCATATTTTAATACATATTCTACCACCTTATTCTGCTACTCATATATATCCCACCACCTTGTTTCACTACTCATATTTTAATATATATTTTTTTGTTGAATTACTTATGGGATGATTAGAATAATGATAATTTTTCTTTACTTTTCATGTGAATTTATTATTTTGCCCCTAAGAGGCGAAATTATGGTTCTATCCCTACTTATTTAATGTGTTTTCAAATTTAATGAACTCATTTGTATATTCTTAATATTTGCAACACATAAGTATAATACTGGTTGTAAAGATGATATAGTAATTTGAAGGTAACATGAGTTTGATAAAATCTAAAAAGCCTACAAGTCTATTATCATGAGTTATAAAATATTAAATGATGAATATTCAAATATATTTACAGCTGTAACATCCCCTTTTTAATCTCATCTTAACTTCGGTTATTAAGTTAAAAACCTTTTAGTTAGTGAACTTTCAAAACACAAGTTCTAGAATGAGAAAAGATGTGTGTACTTGTATCTTTTTATAACGATGTATTTGTTTTGAAAAACTCCTTGTTCATTTATCTAGCATGAAGTATTGAAATTGTTTATTCTTTGTCATTCTTTAAGTATGGGAGATACAACCATTCTTTTCTTTTCATCTTTCCGTCTTTTCTTCTCCTTATCAAAACATTATTATTTTCAAACCATCTTTTGTTAAGTACCAGATGTATCTCTAATGTGCACTACAATTTCAATTACTATGTAACATCATATGCTAATGTTCATTAAGTCTCATGTCAAAATATAAACATCCACTAATCGTGCCCCGAATGCTATGGCCCTATCAATGTACATCATTAAGTCTTGTTGTACCCCATAGAGCATCACCAAATACATCAATTTATGGAACAAGTGTTACAAATTTGGAGGAGTCCCAAAAATATCCTTGAAGAATTAAATTAATAGTAAAGAAAAAATGAAGAGAAATGATAGCTAGAGCATTAGCTTTCGCAAAATGTCATTGATCACCAACAATTGGAAAATTGGGAAAGTGACGAGTTCTATGCATTCAATGGATCATTTGATTTTACATCATAACCAGTCAAACAATCATTCACAATGGTCATGAAAACAACACAATACATTAGGCAAGTTAAACAACAATTAGTCTTTTCATCGATTACTAGTAAGGTGGCTAACTCTAGGTGGTCCATCAACCATTGAAACTCAATGGTACCTAAGGCCAACAATGATTTTGTATTGCTAATGGTCATCTCATGGCTTTTTGAGCTTCTCAAAAATGTTTCAACCCACAGAACAAGATCAACATGGGATCAAGGTTTTCAATAGGGCAAGCCATGTTGCAAAAAATCATGTGGAATCACCAACGGTGTTTGAGGTCAATTGTCCTTATCTTATGTGTAGTCTATGCTATATATCTATATGTACTTGAACATCATAACATATCTTATTCCATTTTTTATGTTATCATATCAATATAATTGTAAGTTCATTTATCATGTCATGTCAATACTTACACTTCTCAGCATGCATCCATTTTGAAGTATTTCAAACATGAGGACATCTTATTTTAAGCCTGTTTCTAAGTATATTAATGAAATACCCCAATTTTCTAGAATTATTGAATTAGATAAATAAGTAATTAAATGTTAGAACAATTAAATAAATAAATCTTATTACTACAAATGTTTTTGAAATTAAGAATTAAGATGAAATAAAATAAATAAAAAATAAGAATTAAAAGTTTTGAGAGATATAAAACTAAAAGACAAGACTTATGAACCCTTAGGGCCTATTTGGTGCATAGGATGAGATAAAATTATTTGTGCACGATAGAATGATATGGAATTGGATTAGATAAAGGAAGATTAAAAATAAAGTAATTCAGTATGTGCAGTACAAAGTTTGATTATTACGAATAACTAATAAAAAAAATACAAAAACAAAACTTTAATTTTATAATAATATCATGACAAATAAAAAATAGACAAAAAATAAAAATAACTTAGGATGAAAACAATTACAACATTTTAAGTGACATTATTTTATTCTACAACAAGAATATAAAAAGTGGGCCCAACTTAAAATTTATTCGATCCCCTTTTGCTACTAAACATGAGAATATGATTAATTTTATTTCTATCCCATGTTATCCTACCTCCCAAACAACCCTTAAAGGTAATTTTTTATTTCTAAACATAAAATGATAATTTTACCACGTTGAGGACAAGAGGGTCATTTTATGTAAAATAAGACATGTTAAAACTCAATAGGGTTTTATGAAAAAGTTACCCATTTGTCTACAATATTAGTCCCGGGGACAAAATGGTAATCTTTTCAACTAGAGGTAAAATAATCATTTCACATGAGACTTGACATATAATAGTTCATTATAATAGAGTGGGGCTAAAATTACCACGATAGTGGCTCTCTTCACCCTACTTTTTCATTCCAATTGTACCATTGTATAAAATGACTAATTTGCCCTTAATTAAAAATCCATTTGTCAACAAATAATCTCATTCACGCCACCCTACCTAACACAGTTGCTCCCATCATCAAGATTTCATTTCTGGCAAGCACATTCAAAAATTTTGGCGAGACTCCCACAAACATTTCGATGAGACCCCAACCAGTTTTCTATAAGGTTTGTATTGTAATATATCTTTTGAGTTTGTAATGATGAATAAATACAACAATGACATGTTCATTTTCATTTCTAATGTCGGGGCATTCATTTGGATTGACTTTTAGTTTAGTTTCTTAATAAATGGCACAAGAAACTGGTTCTACAAGTAATATAGGTGCCAATGAGTTATTTTTCTATATCATTGTGATGAAAATTTCATGTTTATTTAAGAAGATATTGGATGTTGTCTCAGCCTTGCATGGTTGAGACTCACTGTATGAGTTTTGATCAAAGGCAACCGAGACATGTGGGAGAGTCTCTATCAAAGGTGACTAAGACTCATGCTGTGAGTCTCTTCCCTGTCTGACTGAGACTGTACCTGTTACTTGTAATTCATTTTTTTGTTCCCTTGATTAATTAATATTTATTTTGATAATTTTAGGTCGAAGAAGAATGCACTGACCTTATTGTTGATTATATTGAGCAATTTACACTAGCCAAACCATTTAGTAAATGGGAGGAAATGATCTCATGGGCACAAAATAAAAGAAAGATGAATGGTTTCATTATGACTATAAGGAACTCAAATGTTGGAGGAAATGGTCGACGAATAAGAGTAAATCTTGCTTGTGAAAGGTATGAGTCATATAAGAAAGGAATTAAAAAGGTCATGTGTTGATAGTGACAAGAATGTAAAAGGAAGATGCGAAACAAAAACTAAGAAGTATGGTTGTCCCTCTTTATTGAATGGAAAGAATCTGAGCAACAGAATATGTACTTTAACAGTAGCATATGGTACCCACAATCACTCGTAAACAAAATACCTTGAATGCCACTCATATGCTAGTAGGTTGGACAACAATGAGATTGATGTGATGTTGTAAATGACAAAGGGTAACGCATGACCAAAAGAATTACTAAAGACGTTGAAGAAAAAACATTCGATAAATGCATCCACCTTGAGGACTATCTACAATGTAAGGCAAAAGCAAAGATTAATGGAAGCTAGAGATAGGACGTAAATGCAACAATTGTTATACTTTTTGGATAAAGCACAATACACTAAGTGGCATAGGTGTGAAAGTGAAAGTAATGTGGTGAAAGACATTTTTTGGGCTCATCCTCGTTCAATTGAGTTGTTGAAAACTTTTTTTGACATGTTGTTAATTGATCATATCTATAAAACAAATATATACAAATACTAAGTTGTATAGATTGTTAGGGTGACATCTACAGATATTGCAGTTGAATTTGGGTACATGTCAACTAAAGAAAAAGATAATTTCACTTGGTCTCTGGAGAGATTAAAAGAGTTGATAGAGGAATATTTTGGGCCAAATGTGATTATTACTGATAGAGATATGGCCCTAATGAATGTAGTTGCCCATGTGTTTCCTGATTATACTAATTTCCTATGTACATGACACATCAACAAGAATATATTAGCTAACACAAAAGAAATATTCCAGATGGATGGCCATTTCAAAGAATTTCTTTGAAAGTGGAATGACTTAGTGAACAGTTCAACAGAGGATTAGTACAATGTCAAGTCATGGAGGCCGAGTTTCGTGCATTTGAGAGTGTACTTACATATGTGAAAAATACCTAGGTGAACCAATTTAGAGAGAGTTTTGTTAAGGCCAAGACTGATAAAGTAATTCACTTCAAGAAACAAACAACAAATAGGGCGAGAGTGCACATGCCAAATTAAAGAGGTATCTCATATCTTCTCAAGAAAATTTTGTGACATCAAGGGGTACAATCAATTCAATGCTTGAGCTACAATATATAAAGATCAAAGCATCATTTGAAAAGAGTTCGAGTATCTCTGTACATCAACACCAAGTTCTCATTTTCACATTGTTGCATAGTTTCATCTCTAGGGTTGCATTGGAAAAGATTTGGCTTAAGTTGCAACGTGTACAGGGTGTCAGTGTTGATCAAGTTTCTTGTGTCCACATTTCAATGTGTGGTAAATTATTGTAGTAGTGGGAATTAATGTATGGACGAGCAAAAGAAAAATGATCATATATCCATCCCTATAAAAATCACAAATTCAAACAACCATCATAAATGAATGTATATAGAAAACACAAATGTTTGAGGTTATAAGAGAGGTGACAAATAAAACATACCTCAAGTAGGGTGAGATCCCTTACTAGCTGACAAACCTCGAATTGTGAAACACTCCCAAGCTAATGGTATAAAAATACAAGAGCAGTTGTTCCCCAAACATATGACCTGATAGTGTCCACATTCTTTACTAGCTGCAGTAAGGAGATGTGAACTCGGGTACCGCTCTTATCAGTCAACGTTGTGTTGCCCAGTAGATACAAAATAAATTTTCTAGCAATTGCTTCAACATCGCAATATTCATTTATCTTATATCCGGCCCTATCAAAGAGATTCCTTAGCCATCTCTTACTTAAAGTGAACCCTTTAGCCGTTTTAATCTCTTCTATGACTTTTTCTTCAGAAGCATCAAGGCACTGACACACTAGCTGCACAACACCATCAAACTTGGTTGGCTTTACTAAAACTGATTTACTCATCACAAGAATAGAAAAAGAATGCGGACATCATCAAGTATAATCAACATTTCACCGAATTGGAGGTGAAATGTGTTCATCTCTAGATGCCACCTCTCAATGAATACCGATATGAGCGTCCTATTAACATAGCTATAGGAATATGTGTTCAACGAGCTCAATCCAGATCTATTGATATTTCTTATAGGTGAGCCTGTTGCAAGGAACATTCAAGGTTCCAAGCCTTGATCATATTTTTATGGTTTACATGCTTCAATGGGCCTCGATCCTACACTCAAAAAAGTTTTTTTTTTCCAAAAAAATAATAGATTATTCATAATTCATTATTGAGAGAAAAAATATTTGACTACAATAAGTATAAGGATAAAATTAACCTCGTTCCTCCATACTACTGCAGTAACATGGTGCTTAAAACTCTTAAGAATACATGAATTAGATGAACCATCAGGAAAAGGTCTAGGAGCATCTTCACCTTCTTTATGCTCTTCAGCAACATAGGCCTCTTCATGTTTTCAGTTTCTTCTACTTGTAAATAATGTGTGGAGCTTTCATTGACTGAAGGAAGATTAGATCTTGCCGCCATCATAGCTTGCGCAAGTAATGCTATCAATAGGGGTCTCAAAGAAGATGCAGTTTGAGAAGTTACTTCTGACTGAATGTTTTGTTTCTTTCTTACAACCATTGTCTTTTTTGGTGTCATTTTTGCATAAAACACAACTAATTATTGATTCATTATCATATTCAAATGAAAATAAAAAGATAAATAAAAAAGGAAAACTTAAGGGTTTAATGGTCTCAGCCACAGTAGGTCGAGACACTTGAGAGGGCGTCAGCCACATGAGGCCGAGAGTCTTGTACAACAACCCCATCTCATTTGCTTGCAAAAAGTACACAGAATTGGAGATTACATCATCAATACTAGGATAAAATACTTTGAAACACAAATAAACTACAAATCTTGCATATAAATTAATATACATACATGAACTATGCAAATACATGAACTACGAAAATACATGAACTAAATAAATATAGAAACATGTACCAAATTGCAATACATGAATCATGTTTAGTATTTATACTAACATCCCCTCTTAAACATGATTCATGTTTATACTAAACTTCCCCTCTTAAACATG
This sequence comes from Tinospora cordifolia, assembly GCA_030144865.1. Lineage (NCBI taxonomy): Eukaryota > Viridiplantae > Streptophyta > Magnoliopsida > Ranunculales > Menispermaceae > Tinospora > Tinospora cordifolia. Next base: position 1,364 of record JAJIYU010012098.1, on the reverse strand, counting down.
ATCACCTCGTTGACACACCAAGTAGAAATCGTAACTTTGTAAAAGCATCAAGCCGAAAAGGCTTGGTGAAAATATCAGCAATCTGATCTTGAGACTTCACATTTTTCAATTGAATCTCCTCCTTTTAAATGCAATCTCCACTAAAATGATACCTTGTATCAATATGCTTGATGAGATCATGATAGACTGGATTCTTCGATAAGGCGATAACAGACTCATTATCAAGAAAAATCTCAGTAAGCTATGTTTGCACCAATCGAAGAGCCTATAACAAATTTCAAAGCCAAAGTGCATGACAAGCACAAGAAGTGGCAACAACATACTCTGCTTCACATGTTGAGAGCATCACAATAGATTGCTTCTTGGAGCTCCATGTGAAAGCACTATCTCTAGAAAAGAAAACAAAACCACTTGTACTTTTTCGATCATCCAAATCACTAGACCAATCACTATCACTATATCTCACAAGCTTAAAAGGTTTAGAAGATGAATAATGCATTCCATGATCTAGTGTACCTTTGAGATATCATAGAATATGCTTGGCAACTTTAAAATGCGACATCGTAGGAGTTTCCATGTAATGATTAACCAGCCCAACAACATAAAGAATGTCTGGTCTCATACAAGTCAAGTAGCGCAAACTTTCAACTAGGCTTCTGAACATGGTTGAGTCCACATCTGATCCTGAGTTATGCTTTGATAACATCAAACCATATTCAATAGGACTATCAATAGGTTTGCAATACCAAGGTAGAATGTCATGATACCTAAATCGATCATCTCGCACTCACATGTCATTGCTTGTTTGAAATCTTCAAACATGCTGACATTGTTACCTGTAAATATCAAGTCATCCGCATACAAGCAAACAAACAAAACATCATTGTTAAGTTGTTGGACATAAAGTGCATGTTCATAAGGGCATTTGATGTAGCCATTCCTTTGAAAATATTTATTGATTCTTGTATTCCATGCCCTCAGTGCTTGCTTCAAGCCATATAAAGCTTTCTTTAACTTCAAGACTTTATGTTCATGTCCTTTCACAACATACTCGAAAGGTTATTGCACATAAATCTCTTCTTCAAGAAACCCATTCAAAAAAGCAGATTTGACATTCATTTAAAAGATCTTACATTTCTTATGAGCAACTAAAGAAATGAGAAGTCTAATAGTTTCCATTCGAACAACAGGATCAAAGACTTCATCATAGTCGATGCCATGTTGTTGAGTATACCCTTTGCCACTAGTCAAGCTTTGTTGTAATACCTCATAATTTAGAATGAATAAACAAGAATTTTTGTCAATTAATTTATCCAATAGTATATGTATAAAGAATTATGGACCATTATTGAATTAATGATCCA
>JAJIYU010012097.1:0-14780 GCA_030144865.1 Tinospora cordifolia | reverse complement strand
AAGTCTGATACTAATTTGTTGTATTTTTCAACACCAATTTATCGATATAATAGATAACAAAATATATATTTAAACAATAAATCAAACAATCATATAAATAATTTAACATGGTTTGATCAATAAAAATGTCTACTCCCACAACTCCACCATACTCATAATCTCAGTACATGACTCGATAATCGCGTATTCTTTAGCACTTCAATCTTATTTACCTAATCCTTATTTCTGGTTAATTTGATTATTTTACAGACTTTTGTGGCATTCTTTTAATTATAGAAAAAATAGATACCTATTAGATAGTGTAACGACTCGTATTTTTAGGCATTGAGTCGATAGGTTTGATCTGTAACTTCATGTATAAATTAATGAATTATAAATAAAAATACATGATTTTACGAAAATTGTATTAATTAATGTGTGTGATTTTTACAACAATTGTATTAGATGAGAAATAATAAATAATAATTGAAGAATGAAAAGAAAATTAAAATATTTATGTATGATGTGGCGTTGTGGAAAGAAATAATAAATATAATAATAATATATTGATATGAATTAATACAATTTAGTAATTCTTGCATACAAAAAAAAATCTATATGTATGTATATATATGAATGTACATATATCCATACATACGTACATACATATATATATTGAAAGAGATAAATTATGCTTTGTTGGATAATGAAGAAAAATAATAATACAAAATGAGAAGATAATATTTGATGATGTGGGAGATAAAAAGAATTCATTAATTTTGACTTCTTTGGATAGTGGGACCTACCCTAAACCATCACATATAAATATCCCTTCTCATTTCATTTCTTGTTCATCCCATTTCAACCAAAAAGGAAAGAAAACCAAAGAGGAAAGAAACGAAAACCAAGAAAAGAAATAAGAGAAAAAGAGAAAAGAGAAAAAAAAAAGAAAGAGAAAAAGAGAAGAAAAAGGAAAGAAAAGAAGAAAGAAAAATTGTCGTTTTCGAGGATCCGATACTTTGTATAATTTACGTTTATCTCTTTTCAATTCAGAATTGTTATAAAAATTGTAAATTACAGTTTTTATAGTGTAGTTTTCAATAAAGATGTTAGTTTATTGTGCGATCCAAAACTAGGATATATTTTTTCTAAGGAGAAATTACACAATATATATATATATCATTATGTTCAGATTAACGAGTAAAATATAGATATGTACATTATTTGTATCCTTGTGGACCCTAAGAATTTATATGGTAGTTGAAAGTCGACACATAAGATATATACTCATTAACACTAAAATTGTAGTTGGCAAGCACTAAAATGCCTAGAATAAAATTTTGAACTCAATGATACTAAAATTAAAATTTTTGGAGGTCAATTGATATATTAAATTCACATTTATGAAATTTGAGGATTAATTAATAAATATAGAAAAAATGCATATAGGGCAAATAATGTTAAGTAATGAAAAAAATGTTATACAATATTATATAACATTATGAAATACTTATTGAAAAAAATATGTAACATAGAAAATAATTAAATTTTTTCTATTTATTATATTGAACCACCAAATTTATGAAAATGGTTGATTGTTCTGTACCAAAGGTAGGACACAAGTTGAAAATTCATGTTTTTGGTATTTTGGGCCAATATTGAGGGCTTATTGACACAAATTGACCTTGTTGACCACGTTGACCCTATCAATCATACACGTCAGCGAGTATTAGGTCTAATTAAAGTTAACTGTACTGACCAAGGTTGACCAAATACATAATTAAACTACAGTTAACCGAGTCAATCTTTTGATTGATCAAGAACCATAAAGTTAGATTTTAGCCAAGTTTCATATAGATATTAAGAAATCATGTTGTGAGTAGTATTTTTTTAATTTATCACTTAACTTGTTATTATGTCATAAGTAAAATGTCATTATTACATATTGAAATGCATGTGCAATCTTTAAATGAGTTTTGAATGGAAAAATGTGCACCAAATCTCGAGGTTCAAGGTACGGGTTAGGGTATTAGATATAGTAGAGCATTAAAAACGAGTGGTCCTCATATCTGGGGGTACTTTTTAGGCAAAGCTATCAATTGGGCTCTGCAATGGCGGATCTGAGGCCGTCATACACGAGGTATGAGCTAGCAGATCGCTATGATATGATATGAGATTGCGCTTAATTGTTGGGTACACTTGCTCGAGTGGATTTATTATTACTTTGAGGCTATTGAGAGCTTCAGCATGTGTTTTCAGCATTAAAATCGTTTTCAAAATAGAAGATGCATGACTACATTGTGGATTTAACATTCATTACTATTGCATTCACTGACATTATTATTATTGTGCATACATACATGACATTGTTTTTCTAGAATTTTTGTTCTAAGTTATATGTTAGGTTACATTACTCACTGAGCCGTTGTGAACAAAATTGGCTCACTGCTCTAACATTTCAAGTTCTTCTTCTGCGGATAACGGGAAGAAGGTGGTCATTACATAGAGCACACCACATTTATTTTGGTAGGTTTTCTCACGCGTTTTACTATTTTGAGAGTTAGTATAATATATAAGAAGTAAGGAAAGCATTGTAGATATTCTGACTATTACATTTTTGCTACTGCTACATTTAGGAGACTGCATATGTATTTAGTTGACTTTTATTTAATAGAAAACAAGGAACTTAAAAAAATTACTGTAATTATTTGTTCTAGTTGCTTTCGTATCTCTTGTGATTACTCTGATAATGTTGTATATGGTGATGTGAAGAAGTTTAACAGTGTTCTGGCGAGCTCAAGTTGGAAGAGAGAGTTTGTTAGAACACTATGCCAATCAATTCGTCATTCTCCCTAGGGAAGGGGTCCCAACAATGTTAGTATCAAAGCCAGAGGTTTCCCAATTAAAGAAATAATAATTGTTGTTAACCTAAGTGTAATACCCCAACTCTCAATTAGACCTCCCAGCACGCGCTATGGGTCTAGCGCGGAGATGCGCCCCCTTGGTAGAGATGCCTCACGTGTGGATCGTCGCCCGTTGAGAATCGAAATGCTACATAAAAATTTTTGTCAAAATTTCTTTCTTCAATTTCAATTTCCTATCAGATAGTTCTAAATAAATATTTAGAAACAAAATTTGCACAAAACAAAAGATCAAAATAATTTCTCACTATGCTCACCAGATTCCTACAGTTATACAAAATAGACTAAGAATCAAAAATCATAATTCATAAATTATAAATTACGCAGCGGAATTTCTTTAACAAAACTTCTATTAAAACGGTAATTGTTGAACATATAATATCGTTTAATGACCTGATTGATTGAAATTCAAAAACAAAATAAATACATATAAATCGATCCAATAAAAATAAACAAAATTCGACCTCCAAATCATCCTATCTTGGATAATCTCCGCCATGAGGTTACTAATCAAAAGTGAGAGTCTTCTGACGTAGGTTACAGTACTTCACGTCCATGTGTGCCTGAAAAGTAGAAATGGGAGTGAGCTCGAGGGTTATCCCTATACATCACACGCATTATACAGATCAAAATTCAAAACATTACAAACACTTTCACACATTAGGCGTTTTAAGTATTCATTTGATTTTGGTTGTAATCTAAGATTGGAAGAGTGTTGAGATGACTATTGGTATTCCTTGTGATCTGAATGAAAACAAATCACAGGTAACGCCGAAGGCCGGTTACCTTTTAGAATCACAATCCGAGGGAGTGTACTTACTACCGCATAGCACCTTCTCTTAAGGACTTCTAACTGTCCCAGACAACTCTGGGTTGAGAATACCTACGATCCGCCTTGTAGCTCGTCGATTTCAAGCAGTGGCATATAAGAGATACCACTTCGATCCACTTCAGGCTCGTCGGTCGCACCAATACGTGGATTCTTAATAATCCTTTGTCTTATTTTTAGTTTTACAAACAAACTCAATTATATCAAAACATCACACATATAATAGAAAGTTTATCAAATTATGCATGTAATTTAAAATGACAAGTTACATGAATAAATAATAAAATCTAAATGTATGGTTTCCTATTCAAGCATGCAAGATAAATAATTTACCATCCACTATCAAACATCAAAACATTCCAAACAAGTTCAAACAATACCCTATTATGATTATAATTAATCTAGAACTATTCAAACAAATGTTTCAAATTTTAAATTTACATAATACGTATGAGCGAGGAAATCACACTCACCTGATTCTACAGATCTTCAGGGCCACCTTGCTTTCCTTTGAGCTGTTCGATACTCTAAAATTGTAAGATCTGAAATTTAACAATCAATAAAAAAAATTTTTATAAAATTTAACAATCAAAAAGTTCTTAGTTCACATTCAACCTTATCCAAAATATTTTTAAGCTTAAATAATTTTTAAAATAATTATGACGTCTAAATATTAATTTCAACTAATTTAGGATTATTTCAAAATTTTAGAATTTTATATATTTATAATAAGACAATTTTTAGGTCTTCTGAATTTCTTAATCTAAAATTAAAAACTTCAATAATTAATTTCTAAGCTTTTACGATTTATTCGCTTCTAAATAATTTATTTAGATTTGAAATTATAATTTAAAAATGCTAAGAGTTGAATTTGGGTTCCAAATTAAAATCCCTTCTTCACTGTTCTATAATTTATTCTAATAGTAGAAAATTTACATATTAAATTTTCAAAGCCTCTATTACTCCTCCAAATTAAATAAAATAATTTAAGTCTTAAACCATTCAAAATTCCCTAAGTTCTTATTTTTCTTTTCAACTTAAAAATAAAATAAAATAATTTCCAATCTCAAAACCTTCAAAATTCCTCTTGACTTTGATAGCATTCAATATCCATTCACAAATCCACAAGCATCAAAAATAATTTACTCATGTTCATTTAATCTCATTCTAAATAAAATAAGCTTTCCATATCTAAGAGTTCTAATATTAAGTATCAGAGTTAGCATTCCAATCTTAAGTTTTATATTCAACTAATCAAAATAATTAAATTTTAAACTTCTAATATTATTCCTCATCTAATATATAAAAATCATTTCTAATTAAATTAGCATTGTATCCATAGAATCTTTTAGGGTTTCTAAAAATATTGAACTTTCATTCAAATTTTCTAAATATTCAAAATAAGTTAGATAATTTTAATAACTAATTCTGAATTAGCTTCAGTTCAAGATAACAAAAATAAACAAATAAAATAAGAATTAATTTTAATATCTTTCGGATAGGAGTCCAAAACTAGGGCATCAATAATCGTTGTCTTCACGCGAATGACGTCCAACAACGAACCCACATCGCAAATCCACTATTACCACTTCATTCTTCATCCAACAGTAGCAACAAAACCAACATCACACACTCATCTTCTTCGTTTGTTTCGATTCTCGAATCATACACAAACACACTCAAAGAACCCCCCAAATTCATGGTTAGCTTCTTCTTCTCAATCACGGACCAGCTGCAACATGTTTTTCATTTTTCTCTTCTTGTTCATTAATCAAACACCACAGCTAGCATAAAAGAAAACCAGCTCGCCTCATCTTCTTCTTCTGTTCGTGGTTCACGGCCAGCCACAAGGAAAACTAGAAAGTTTTGATTTCATTCTTCATCTTCGTTCCAAACACAAACCAGCTAGATTTTCTTTTTCGTTCGTCATGGACAACAAACCCCTATTCTCTTGTTCGTTCATCACGGCCAACTGCAACCCAAAAATTTCAAATTTGAAATTTCCTCTTCTTGATCCACAACCAGCAACAAAGAATGACCAGCAATGGCTGGTTTTCCTTCATGTTTGTTCATCACGGCCAGCCACATTTCCTTTTCAAGTCTTCAATTTTGATTTCTTCTTCCTAAATCACAGATCACATCGGCTGCACCCCATCTTTGTTTGATCATCACACCAAAATCACAAAACTTTAAAGCCCTAGAAGCAAAATCACGTTCTTCATCTTCTTCGTTGGACGATGCCCTAAAAATCACCAATTTTCCTCTTCTTTGAATCACGACCAGCAGCCCCTAAATTTTAGATCTGAAATCACGCCCAAACCATGAATACCAATAGCCAAATTGATTCAATTGTCAACTCAAATCCAAAAATCAAAGCCCGCAAATCGATTTGCTATTCGCCCAAAACCAGAGCTCCATTCCTCTTGTCTTTCTTGTTCGTCATACCCAAAATCACAAATCAAAACCAACCCAGAAATTTCTGGATTTTCTTCTTGCTGTCCATCCAACCATGAACGCCCAAATCACCACAAGAAACTGAATTTCTCTCCTTTGTGATTCTTCTTCTTTTCTTCTTTTTCATTCGATCATCTTCCAGATTTTTCTTTTCTTTGTTCATCATTCGAAATTTTCAGATTTTCAGATTGTTTTCTCTTTTTTTTTTTTTTCCATTTTTTTGCTCAAAATCTAAAATTTCAGATTTTTTTTCCATTCTTTTGGCCAATAATCATACATATATTTCTATCGTTATAAAGCATGGTTTTATCATTTTATTTTTCTTGATTAATTTATTTCATAGTTCTCTTGTCGACGCATTCGCAAGCATTGTAATATTTTCGATTATTTTTTCAAACTATAGTCTATGCATAGATCTAAATAAAATAAGGTTTTAACTTATTTATTATTATTATTTTCATGAAAACTATTATTTATTTTATTTTTATTTTTTGTTATTTTCTTTTAAATTCTCATTTTTTATGAAATAATATTTTATTTTATATTAACTCACGACGTGTACACGTTCGTAAAATTGTAAGGTGTTACACTAGGGAACCTTAGAGTAATCGCAAAAGTTAAGATAACCGTAGGAGTGACTTAGAGTAGCACAGTAAAATTATGGACAAGAACTTTGTAACTTCTAATTGACAGGAAGATGAACCAAGTGAGAGTGGTTATATCATGAGGGAAATTAGACTGTTATTGGGAGTTAGTGAGTTTTAAGATTTGAAATTGAACCTTGTGGATTAGACTGTCACTTGGAGATAAACACTTTAAGATGTAGTTATCTTTCGTTATAATACTTAAAGTTGTGGTCTGCTTAATTTTAGAAATGATGGAAGCTTAATGTTTTATGTGGACCATGATGCCTTGTCAACGTGGGAAACCACGCAGGATCCCAGAGTTGGTACCACCACCACCACCTTTGATTCAGCCCTAGCATGATCCCATACAGAGGCTCAAGGCTTTGATTAGGGCATCTACTGAGGCTGCTCAAGCTTAGACAACCTTATTGAAGCTGAGAGATAGAGGGTTGAACTAGTAGCACCCCTTGTACCAATTGTACCTAAGAGGGCTACAGACACCACAGAGGTAGCTCCGACGAGACAAGGACATGGGGCTACTCATTAATGCCTCCTGAAGAAGTTTCTAAACTTGAAACCCAAGGAGTTCCATGGGGGTCTGAGATTGAATGTGGCAAAGAACTGACTTCTCAATATTAAGAAGAACGCTGAGATGTTGAAGTTGTTAGAGGAGAACCAGGTACTCTTTGCGGTGCACATGCTTGAAGCTAAGGCCGCCATCTAGTGGAAGACCACCCAAACTATCGAGGGTCAGATTACTTCATAACCCTACTTTCGAGAATTATATTTGAGTGCTTATGTTCTTGAGCTAGCGAAGGAGCATAAAAATGTGAAGTTTTTGACCCTATAAAAGGAGGAGATGTCGGTAAGGAATTACCCACAGATTTTTCCAACTGAAGGCTTATGCACCTAAGTTAGTGGGTAACCCGAGATAGAAAGAATGATTCTTTCGTTAAGGGCTAAGGGCCAATATTAGGCATGCAACCTCGACATCTAGCGAGGCCACCCTTGAGACCATTTAGAGGCAAGCGCTACAGTTTGAGACAGATGGAAAAAATGAGCGCCCAATGGTCTAAATTGTACAAGGTGCCACCGTACAGATATAGCCCCAGTCATTGACTCAGGCCAGTTATTGTGGTGCATGCCGAGCAAGTAGATACCGGAGGAAGAGAAAATACCCAGGGGGACATTTTAGAGGGGAGTAGAATCAACCATCTCTTGTAGTCTCGATCACGACCACCGCAGTTTAGACATATCAACCAATTGGACAACCACTGACTCAATATGGGGCCCAAGGTAGAGGTCAAGATTCAAGGCACAAAGGCTATGGTCAAAACCAGACATATCAGGCTGAGCAGAGATGTCAGATTTTATGTTACAAGTGTGGTCAGTCGAGCCACAAACGATATGACTGCCCTATACTTGTTCCAGCTTCCAGTGCACCCACTACTACTGTCACTCGAGGGAGTGCACAGGCCATCATACAGCCTCATTCGGAAGCTACCAAGACCTTGGTAGAAGGTACCATTTCTATTTTAGATTCTTCCTTATATGTATTGGTTGATGTTGGCTCTACCTTAACATTCATCTCTGGACATGTTGTAGATAGATTGGAACTTAAACCTCTTAAGCCATCCACCTAACTCATGTTGAGTATTGCAGCCGAGGAGAGCATTTACCCTAACCTAATTTGTGAGGGTTGCGTGTTGAGATTAGAAGATTTGGATACCATTATCGACCTTCAAGTGTTATAGTTCATAGAGTTTGATGTCATACTTGGAATGGATTGGCTAGTCGCGTACCATGCACATGTTGATTGTTTCACCAAGAGGGTAGTATTCAAATACCTAGGCAACCTATCATTATATTTCGGGGGGTAGTACCTTTGATAGATCGCGAACCCAAGGCAGAATGATGACTCAGAATGTGATTGATTCTCTAGCCGATTTAACCACCATAGATGAGGGACTTTTACAGGTGAGTATGGGTGAGATTCCTATTGTCAAAGATTTTCCTGATGTGTTTCCTGAAGATTTACCTAGCTTGCCTCCTAAGCAAAAAATTAATTTCATCATTAAAGTTATTTCAGGGACACAGCCCATTTTGATCCCTCCTTATCAAATGACACCTAAGGAATTGCAAGAATTGAAAGTCCAACTGGAAAAATTGATAAGTAGGGTTTTATTACCTTTAGTGTGTCACCTTGGGGTGTTCTAGTGTTGTTTGTGAGGAAGAAATATGGGAGCTTCCGTTTGTGTACCAACTATCGACAATTGAACAAGGTGACAGTAAAGAACAAGTATCTTCTTCCATGTATTGATGACTTGTTTGACTAGCTTAGGGGTGTATGTGTTTTCAAAGATATATCTAAGATCTAGATACCATCAGCTGAGGGTCAGGGAAGAGGATATACAAAAAATGACCTTTTGAACTTGTTATGGGTACTATGAGTTCTTAGTCATGCCATTTTGCATGACAAATACCCCTGCGATGGTCATGGACCTAATGTAGAGAGTGTTTCATCCCTATCTAGACTCCTTTGTTATTATCTTTATTGATGACATCCTTATTTACTCGAAGACTAAGGAAGAAAACGTTGAGTATTTGAGGATTGCACTGCAGACTCTTCGAGATCACAGCTTGTATGCTAAGTTTAGCAAGTGCGAGTTTTGGTTAGTGGAGGTCTTATTTTTAGTTTAAGTCCCTGGATCAGTTAATAACCTCCCGACCAATCAATTAGTTTAAGTCCACACTGCGATAACCACCCATTAGACCTCTCTTCTAAATTAGTCTAATGCATTGAGTTCATCATGTCTATGGCCAGTAAACACAAAGCATTAAGTATGCATAATATTGAATAGTGTTTCTAAATCAATAACTTCAACAAGAGATCACAGTTCATGCATTAGACATCACATCCCAGACAAAAAGAACTAATTAGTTAGACATGAAATTAAAAGAAAACGTTAAACGATGAAAAAGAAATTTAATCATACTCAAAACTTGATAAGAATCTTCAATCCCTTCTTGAAACACAGGTTTTTTGCCTCTCTCAGTCATCACAAGTGAGATTTTCCGAATTGGGTCTGTTTTGACTCTAATATCCTCTCCTTTTTATAGTCCCGCACTAAAAAAACCCTAAAAATACGAGAAACTCGACAATTAATCGTGTGACCGCGGTCATAGTATTCTTCAATAAAAACTGGCATTCCCTCGTTCTGTCCACCGGGATCCAACATTGGTGTTCATGATCCACATTCTGGTTATCACAGTCACTGATTGACCGACCGCGGTAACCTGTGAGCTTTAGCCACATCTTTGTTTTTCTTCAGCTACCACAATCTTCAGTTATTCGACCTCGATCTCTTGATGCTTTCTTCATGATTTCCTCTTCTTTTTGCCCTCATGTGATGCAATTTCCCTTTTTACTTCAATCTGAACCTACAATACACTAAATTTCCTTTCCCATGCATATTTTCTCATAAAAGAACTTCAAAATCTTTAAAATGAAGCTTATAATGAAATAAAACAATGCAAATCCCTAAACTACATGCTCGTGCTACTAATTATGCAAATCTTCACCTAATTCTCCCTTTATTTCCTCTAAAATGTTATAAATCACCTATACTATTGTTAGTTTGCTATGCAACTAATAGTACATGAGAGAAATTACCCTATCCATGATTTAGAGCTGGCAGCAGTGGTGTTTGTACTCAAGATTTGGTGACACTATTTGTATGGTGAACATTTTATGCTTTATTCTGATCATAAGTGCCTCAAGTACTTGTTTTCTCATAGAGATTTAAATATGAGGCAGAGGAGATGGATGGAGCTACTTGAGGATTATGACTTCACCATTAAGTACCATCCTGAGAAAGCCAATGTAATGCATTAAGTAGAGTACGGGTCGAAACTGCTTGTGTGGCTAGACATATATCTCAGGAGTGGAAGATGATTGATTATGTGACAGGGATGAGTATTAATGAGACTTTGACTGACACCAGAGTCAGTACATAGATGAAAGCCCAACTAGTGCTGGCTGCTTAGATCATAGAGGTGTAGCCTCATGACGTTGATCATGTCATGTATCGGGAGTGGATATACGACACTTCTCGTGTGGAGTAGTTGATTGATAGTGATGGTGCACCGAGGTTCACAAAAAGATTGTGGGTACCAGATGACCTTCACCTAAGACAGGGAGTGTTAGCAAAGCTACACTGCTCGAGGTATATCATTCATCCAGGCACCAATAAGATGTATCATGATGTTCAATGTACTTATTGGTTCCCAGGGATAAAGCAAGATATTGCAGCCTTTGTGCAGAAATGTGACACGTGCCAGCAGATTAAAATTGAGCACTAGAGACCCGATGATATACTACAACCCTTGGCTATTCCTGAGTGGAAGAAGGAACACATTACTATAAACTTTGTGATGGGATTACCCCAGACTCAGCGGAGACACGATACTATTTGGGTTATTATAGACAAACTGACTAAGTCTGTCCATTTCCTCCTGATTCATGCCAGATATTCGGTTGAGAGGTTGAATCGATCGTATATCTGCAAGATTGTTAGATTATATGGGGTTCCAATATCCATAGTGTCTAATAGAAATGCTCAATTTATGTCCCATTTTCGACAGAGTGTGTAGAGTTAATTGAGGACTAGAGTAAACCTGAGCACAACCTTCCATCCATAGACTGATAGTCAGTTTGAGAGAGTAATCTAGATTTTGGAGGATTTGCTCCGTGCATGTGTCCTTGACATTGGTGGTAGCTGGGATGATCATTTAGCATTGTATGAATTTGCATATAACAACAGCTACCAGCGAGTATTGACATAGCACTATTTGAAGCGCTATATAGTCAACCTTACCGATTGCCAACTTGTTGGGTTGCGGCTGGTGACGTGGTAGTTTTAGGCCCTACTTTTGTACTGGAGCAGAATGAGAAAATTCAACAGATCCGCTAGAACATAAAGGCAGCTCAGGATTCATAGAGGAGTTATGCAGGTAACCAGAGGAAGATCCTTGAGTTTGACATGGGTGATCATGTACTACTTCGGATTTCCCCTCGAAAGGGGTAGACTTGTTTTGGCATTTTAGGAAAACTCGCTCCGAGATATATTAGACCTTTTGAGATCCTCGAGATAATAAATTTTGTTCCTTACCGATTGGCATTACCGTTTTAGCTAGCGGGAGTACATAATGTATATTTCATGTGTCAATGTTGAAGAAGTACTACCCTAACTCCTCGCACGTGTTAGATTGGAGACATGTTGATTGCAAGAGGATTGTACCTATAATGAGGCTCTAGTTGCTATTATTGATTGAGCTATGAAGAAACTGCGCCAATAAGGAGATATTGATGGTACATGTATGTTGGCAGTTTCATGGTATCAAGCAGAACGCCCGAAAGCAAGAGGACTACATGGCGAGTTACTTCTTTGAAATTATGAGAGTCGCTTCTTGATCTTTTATAATTGTAGTAAATTTCGAGGCAAAATTTGTTCTAAGGAGGGGAGATTGTAACGACCCATATTTTTGGACATTGATATATAAATTAATAAATTATAAATGAAAATAAATGATTTTATGATAATTGTATAAATTAATGATTTTTGTAGCAATTGTATTAGATGAGAAATAATAAATAATAATTGAAGAATGAAAAGAAAGTTAAAATATTTATGTATGATGCAGTGTTGTGAAAAAATAATAATAATAATAATAATAATAATAATAATAATAATAAATATATTGAAATGAATTCATGCAATTAAAAAATTCTTGCATACAAAATGTGTGTGTGTGTGTGTGTGTGTGTGTTTGTGTGAATGTACATTTATATATATGATAGATAAATATAATAAATAGTTAGGTGTATACATTTATTTAATGAAAATTATTTTATAAAGATAAAGTAGTTGGTTGGATAAATATTATATATATATATAATGAAATAGATAAAGCATGCTTTGTTGGATAATGAAGAAAAATAATAATACAAAATAAGAAGATAATATTTGATGATGTGGAAGATAAGAAGAAGCCATTAATTTTGACTTCTTTAGATAGTGGGATCCACCCCAAACGATCACTAATAAATACCCCTTCTCATTTCATTTCTTGCTCATCCCATTTCCAATAGAGAAAAGGAAAGAAAACCAAAGAGTAAAGAAAAGAAAACCAAGAAAAGAAAGAAGAGAAAAAGGGAAAAGAGAGAAAAGAAAAAGAGAAAAAGAGAAGAAAAGAGGAAAGAAAAGAGGAAAGAGGAGTTGTCGTTTTTTAGGATCCAACATTTTGGGTAATTTACTTTTTCCTCTTTTTAATTTAAAAATGTTATAGTTTTCAATAAAGGTATTAGTTTATTGTTTAACCTAAAACTAGGATATATTTTTCTTAGTAATAAAACTAAACAATATATATATATTTGTATTTAGATTAACGAATAGAATACAAATATCAACATTATTTGTACCCTTGTAGACTCTAGGAATTTATATGATAGTTAAAATTTGACACATAGGGGGGTGGGTATACCCATTAATACTGAAGTTTTAGTTGGCGGGTATTGAAATGTCTGGAATGAAATTTCGAACTCAATGACACTGAAATTAAGATTTTTAAAGGTCAATTGATATATTAACTATATTTTTATGCGATTTGAAGATTAATTAATAAATATAATATATATGGGGTAAAATAATGTTCAGTAATGAAAAAAATGTTATATAATATTATATAATATTATATAACATTATGAAATACTTATTGAAAAAATATGTAACATAAGAAATAATTAAGATTTTTCTATTTACTACGTTAAACCGTCAAACTTATGAAATGACTGATTATTATGTACTAAAGGTGGGACACAAGTTGACAATACATGTTTTTGGTATTTTGGATTAATATTAAGGGTTTATGGACACAAATTGACATTATTGTCCACATTGATCATGTCGATCATATAGGTTAACGAGTATTAGGTCTAATTAAAGTTGATTATACTAACCAAAGTTGACCAACTACATAACTAAATCACAATTGACCAGTCAATCCTTTGATTGACTAAAGATCATAAAGTTAGATTTGAGCCAAGTGTTATATAGATATTAAAAAATCACGCTGATCAAGTAGGATCAAGCATCAGCGGAATGCGATCGGTCACTAGAAGAGCACCAGGAGCTGAGCCTCCTTGTGAGTAGTGTTTTTAAATTTATTACTTAACTTGTTATTTTGTTATAAGTGAAATGTTATTACATATTGAAATTTGTTTGCAATCTTTAAATGAGTTTTGAATGGAAAAATGTGCAACAAATCTCGAGGTCCAAGATGCAGGTTAGAGTATTAGATGTTATAGAGCATTAAGGACGAGTGGTCGTCGTACTTGGGGGTATATTTTAGGTAAGTCTATCAATTGGGCTCTCCCATGGAGGATTTGAAGCCGTCATACACGAGGTATGAGCTAGCTGATCCTTATGATATGATATGAGATTACGCCTAACTGTCAGGTACACTTGCTCGAGTGGATTTATTATTCCCTTGTAGGCTATTAAGAGTTTCAGCATATATTTTTAACATTAAAACCGTTTTCAAAATAGAAGGTGCACGACTACATTGTGGATTTGACATTCATTACTGTTGCATTCTCTCACATTATTATTATTGTGCATGCATACATGGCATTGTTTTTCTAGAATTCTTGTTCTAAGTTATATGTTAGGCTACATTACTTACTGAGCTGCTATAGACAAAATTGGCTCATTACTCTAACATTTCAAGTTCTTCTTCTGAGGATAAAGGGAAGAAGGTGGTCATTGCGTAAAGCACACCACATTTATTTTGGTAGGTTTCCTCCCGCGGTTTAGTATTTTGATAAATGTGATGTATAGAAAGTGAGGAAAGCATTGTAGATATTCTGACTATTATGTTTTCGCTACTGCTACATTTAGCAGATTGTATATG
>JAJIYU010012096.1:0-14783 GCA_030144865.1 Tinospora cordifolia | reverse complement strand
CAACATGGGGACATTGTACACATTAAAAAGATGGCACCCACTTTTTGAATTTGAAATTTAAAATCTAAACAAAATAAGAAACTAAATTAATCTAAGAAACTTACTAAAACCACATTTTCCAAAAGACCCCACTTTCCCAAAGAACCAAACCTCATTAGATCCTCATCTCATTAGATCGTCTCCTAGTCGTCCCCCTAGAGCTCTCCCATTCTCTCAAGCCATCATCCTGGGGTTTCTCCTCCTAGACGCACCAGACAAGAACAAGGAAGAAGAAAATGCTTCTCAAGGCCAAGGATCCAACGAAGAAAAGAAAACAAGAGAGGTGAGATCAACTTCCGAGATTTTCAGTTTTCTTTTCCTCTTCCCCTTTGTTGACATCTTGAATGATTCAACATTGAAGGATTAGCCACCTTCACTGTGATGACCAATGGTTTTGATACAAAAATTAATGGGTTCGATATATGTATTTTCTGGAATTTCTAATGAAAATACATGATTTTTTTCAATTTTTCTCTATTTTTAATCATTTATTGAAGAAGATTCGAATAATTGGGACCAAATACAATTTTAAAAGGTAAATACATAAATTATAAGGAAAATGTAATTTTTTGAGAAATATGATTTTTCAGAATGATTATTGAATTTTTGGAGTAATTATTAAATTTTTGGGAGAAAAATACAAATTTTGGGTGAAATATTCAATTTTTGAAAAAATAAATGTATAAATAATGGAAATGGTGGTATAATTGGAAATTTTGAAGAAATTGATTAGCAATGAATAAAATAATAAAAGAGAGAAAAAAGGGGAATCTCGAATATATATATATATATATACATATATATATACAAAAAGTGGAAAAAAAGGAAAACAAAAGCAAGAAAACAAAACAAAAAAAAAACTAAGGAATTTGGCCGCACAGGCCGAAACCGAACCACACTAGCTCAGCCTGTGCCAGTTTTTGGGCCGCACCCAAGAAAAAAAGGCGTGCAAGATTTGGGGCCCGGGGCGTGGGTCAGACCACGGACCCAACACCATCCCCCTCTTTGTTTTTAACAAAATTTTTCATCATTTTCTAGTTTTTTTAGTGAGCAAACCAACTGAAGCCATGGTTTGTGCCCCTAGATTTGTTCCTCCAGCAATTCGTCAGCTAGAGCTCTGAACATGGCACATCTGTGCTCTTTGCATGGTAGCTCATGAGCCACATGGGTGGCCACGTGGCAAGCTCTTTGCCATGCAAGAAGGGGTGGAACATGCAACAAAACCACCCCTTTTGGAAAGAATTTTTTTTTTTGTTTTTTAGTTTGAATGCCACTTTTAGTTGCACCTTTCTCCTTTGTCCTTGACCCAAATAGAGTGAAAAACATCCATTTTGCCTCTACAAGTTTTTGCAAGCTAGTTGTCCAAACCCCCATCCGTTTGAGACAAAAACAACCAAGAAAGGGTGTTGTTCAACACTGTTGGAAATACAAAAACTAAAAAAGTTGGGTTGATCCAATCTATGAGGTGCTAGTTCCTAGGCCATTAGAGATTAGATCTTGAGGTAAAATGAATCTTTTGAATCCTTGTTACATGTACTATGATCTTTGATTGATAGGAAATGGAAACTGAAATGTTAAACACATTTTAGAAAGTGTTGAAATTGCCTTGTTGATTAACTATTACAATAGTTTTAGAAAGAAAGTGTTCTTGGAACAAATTTGAGACCCCATTTGTAGTGGCTGAGAATGTCTATTTTGGCTAAAAGTTGGACAAATTCGAACCTCATACTTGGGGCTACAAGAGGGTATAAATTTTGAAACATAAGCCTTTGTGATTTTGATTTCCTATACTTGCAAATGTACCCTGTTAGTTAGACATTCTGGGACTTTGAAAATTTTTGAAAATCCTTATGCATATTATATTTTGGAAGTTGTATTTGAGAGTGATTAAGGCTATATTTGCTTGTTGTTTTGGATAAAACTTAATTAATTAGAGTTCTAGGATCTAAACTCTTAGAAGACAGTAAGAAATAGCCTCGGATTAATGTTGAAATAGGAGTAGATAAACACTTGAAAGATAATAGAAAAACATAAACCCAGAAAGTTCCCTAGAAAGTTCATGTGACTTTACTGAGAATGTTGGGAATTTTGACTGACCAAAAATGGGTATTTTGAGCTAAATTTGTTGGAGTGGTCACTAGACATGTCAAGATTATGTGTACCAAATTTTTCTCCAATTTGAATTGGGTAAGGAGATCAACCGATACACTAATTGGCTGCCAGTCACATGGGATATAAGATTTCACTGTTCCTATTATCACACTTAGAAACCATAGCAAATGGTGTCCAAAAATCACAATCTAAAATTCTGGTGAATGTTTAAGAAGTGTAGATGAAATTTGAAAGTTTTGCGCAAATCTGACTTAGGGATTGATTGTAAAAAAATTGACAAATTAACTGCGCAAAGAGAGCAGAATGCTTGAAATTGGGCTAAGTGTTGGAATTTGGGGATTTTGGCCTAATTGGCCAAATCTTGACATAACTCGACCCAATTGGACCTAAATTGACCAAAGATAACCAAAATTGATCATGTTAACCAATTTGACAAAGTTTGACCCATTGACCATGTTTGACCGATTGACCAGATTCAACTGAATCGAATTTGGGTTGGTCAAGACCAATTAGGGATAGTTGAGTAAGGAATTAAGCCACATTCTAAAAAGAACTGAAATTTAGTTTAAATAATGTAGATTTGAGCATACAATGTGGGACTGGGGCGGTTGTCAATGGGACATCAGTGCGTGGGACTCGAGGTGAGTAGTTTGATTCAGGTGCTTTTTATGGCTTGTGTTCCTTGCATAAAACTTGTGTGAAATGACATGATTTAAATGGTTTCATGAGATTGAGACACATTTGATTGATTTTGAAATGTTTAGATGTACATGGATAATAAGACCATAGGCTGAAGGGCCGAGTGTCGGGGTCAGGGTACATGATGTGATTGGGATTAGATTAGAGGGTCGAGCGTTGGGTTTAAGGCATATGATCAGTGCACTTAGCCTCAGAACCCACTCGAGTAATGACATAAGAGGGTCGAGCATCGGGGTTAGGGTATTCAATGAGTTGGCCAACCTCACAACCCGCTCAAGTGGCTAGTACGCCTGACTTAGGAGCCACTCGAGCGATGATCATAGGTTGGGTTTGCATATTTAACCCTAACCTAGATACAATTTCTAACTGGCATGTATTTGAGATGTTTTTTTGTAATTGTTGCACTATTCATAATTGCTTTTATACTATGCCATGCATTCAAATATTACATCATTTTTAATGCTCATGTATGCATGCACTGTTTTAGAATGTTAGTTATGGGTGACATGCTAGTCTTACTACTCGTTGAGCCACGTTGATTTTAGGCTCACTACTCTACTAATATTTCAGGTTCTACGGTGGCTGGTAGAAGGAAAGGTGTGGTGATTGCCTAGTTCCTTGATGATTTCTGTTCCCTTTTCTTGGTCTTTTTGTT
Organism: Tinospora cordifolia; assembly: GCA_030144865.1. Lineage (NCBI taxonomy): Eukaryota > Viridiplantae > Streptophyta > Magnoliopsida > Ranunculales > Menispermaceae > Tinospora > Tinospora cordifolia. The sequence continues at coordinate 11,278 of JAJIYU010012096.1, read as the reverse complement.
AGAGGTCGGTCATTCTTTTGTGTATGTATATATATGTGGTCAACTGTGTATTTTGGACAAGGCAAATATGTGATATAATGATCATTCTTCGTATGTTTGTTTATTTTCACTTTGAGTCTTTTAATCATTCTGATATCGTTTGCTGTTGGGATTGGAGAGGTTTAACAGTGGTTTAACGAACTTGACATAGTGAGTGAGTTCATCAGGCCACTGTGCTGGTCGAGCTGCCCTTTAGCCTACGGAAGAGGTCCCGACACTCACGTTCCATCATCATCACGCCCCACAAGATGAGGAAGAAACCCACATTGTGGAATCCGTTGTTAGGGAGAACGAAATAACAAGGAATCGAATCCTTAGGGTATAACCTTCTACTTTTCTTTTATCCTGATTTCTATTGCCCTCATGTTGGTACTTATTCATACTAGATTTTATTTTTGATAAATGTATATAAACATATAATGTATACAACAAACTCTTATTTTCAATTAGATAAACATATATAAGAATTAAGACTATTATCCGCATGTGAGTTTTGTTATGCCTATTATTTGATTGTAGAATGCTCTCGTAAATAAGATTTATGATGTAAAAACCATTAACAAAACTTTGTTGTTCCGCATTTAGATGATTTAATACATGTTTGAATGGGATTAGGAATATAGACATGATTATTAAGAGAAAAAGCATGATTTTAAACTTTAAAAAATAGAAAAAATAAACCACAAAAAATAGTAGCATGATCTAAAATATAGGCAAAGATTGAAGAAAAAAAGTTTCTAGAATTCTTATTAAAAGAAAGAAAGATAAATTAGCATTTTATTAAGCATATGTTTATTAGTGGAATATAGAGTGAAAAAAAAGAAAAATAGTATCTATTCGACCAAATATCAAAAAACTCAAGAAAATTAGAAAATCTGGAAATTTTATTTAAAAACAAGTGACAAAATAATTTTTACAGAATTATTTGAGTAAGAATAAATTTTTAGGTTTAAAATGATCTAATTGATAAATAGGGTGAAAATAGTAGAAAAAAATTATATTATTAACAGAGATTCAGAAAAATTAGAATTCCAGAACTTTAATTAAAAGTAGGTGAAAAATAACTTTTACAAAATTATTTGAATAAAAATAGAATTTTTAGATTTTAAAAAATGGTCTAATTGGTAAAATAAATTGAAATAGTGAAAAAAATATATTTATTAAGTTATTAATGGGAAAATATTCCAAAAAGTAAGATTTCTGGAAATTTTAGTAAAAAATAAATAAAACTAATATATTTTTGGGAATTATAAAATTTAAATATGTATGTATATTGATTTACATGCACATATTGAATTATAAAGTGATAAAAGGGAAAACAGAAAGATTAATATGGAAATTAATTAAAAAATATTTCAGAAAAATTAGTGACTTGAAATGATATTAAAAACTTGAGATTTAAATAATTACCTATAGGCTAAGAATAAATTTATTATATGCTTAAGGTAGAGTAGTATATAATAAATAAGATAAATAAATCGAATTGAAAGAAAATTTAGAAAAAAAAATATGTAAAAAGGAAAAAAATAGAAATTAAGATTTCTGGAAAATAAATTTAAATGTTGAGAAGTTGAGAACGTAAAATACTTTGTATTATAAAAAAAATATCAAGATACATAGAATATGGATGCTATGTATCATCGATGAAAATAAACTTGATGATCATACAAAATATAGATGATGTCATTTAATTAAATTTAAAATTTTAGTCTAACAATAAATAGCGAAAATAATTCATCATGATATGGTTCATGAATGAAAAATAATATTTTTGCTAAGTCTACAAACAAAATGGGGACAACAGTGTACAACATGCTGAATATAAGAACTACAAACGCACTGAAAATAATGACAATGCATAAAAAAATGAAGAGTGAAAAATAAATAAAACGTGGAAACATATTGCATGATGGAAGATAAACTTACTTAAAATATTGTTGATTTGAATTAGGTCAATATCTCAGATAAATTCAAAGTGATGTGGATTGTAAGGCAGTGAAACATCTGAACAAGTGGAGATGACTACCAAGTTTTAAATTATTATTTCAATTTAAATAAATTATACGTGTGTGTATTTAATGGTGTGATTGAAAGATTTGAATGAATGCATGATATATGGCATAAAATATTCTTGATTATATTTGTTACTCATATGAGATGAAATGTTGATCATGATGCTTCTATTTTTAGAAAGATGATAAAACGATTTTGAAAAGCTTACGTTTTATGTTCATTTGACAATATGAAATTCACTAAGAAAAGAGTTATAATAAAGATTTTAACCACGTTCCAAGGCGATGATCAGCCATTAGGTATCATTGTGGATGTCCCTAACCTAGACTTGACTTCGACCGTTTAATTATTTCTTGTGATTGATACTTTTATCACGATAGTGATAGTGGTGAGAAGGGACTGAGAGTCACATAGGTCCTCACTCCTAAGTTAGGGTCCTGAGTAGGTCATCAGTCTTTGGGTGTCATATCTAGATGTTGTCCTGGACCATAGGGTGACATCGAGGTGAATCCTTTTGGTGTTAATGACAGCTCAAACCAATTTGATGTTTAAAATGGCTAATGCTTGAAAGTGTGTGACATGTGTATTTCTTTAAATTGTTATAGTGGTTTCAATATTTAGTTCGATCCACTAGGCTCTTTAAGCTCACTCCACACTTAATTTTTTAGGTTAGTAATAACAGGAAGCGGTTGGAGGCTTTTTCATATCTGATGTTAATTTCAATAGTAGTCTTAATCTTGTTGGGCATGATGGCCCCGTAGAGCCCTGGTCCATTTCATTTTTCAAAGTCGAATAATAATAAAGGGCCATGGGGCCTAGACAATATCTGTTTGATTGAAATGTAAGAGATTTATTATGTTGATGGTCAGATTCATTAGTTGAACTTTTATGATATTACTCTAATTTGACACATGGTTATTTTATTTGTTGACTTTGTTTTTAAGTGAAGTTGTGAAACAGGTACTAGAGCGAGTATTAGTAATGCCCTGTTCACCAAGTGACCCTGATGAGTTCTCTGTGTATGGTGATCAAATAGTTGATGAACCACTGTAATTATTGTTTGATTAATTGATAAGATTGCATTTAATGATGAAGGAGGATAATATTGTGACACCTCGACTCCCAGCCTTGAGGCTCATCGACCCCCACGCATTCTATCAGGGCCCAACGTGGAGATGTGTGTCCTTCAACAGAGATGCCATATGTGTGGGATCAAATCATCAATCATCGCCTGTCGAGAACCGGGATTGTCAACCTTTTCTCCTTTATTCCTAGCAACACCTTCCACGAATTGCGATGGAGTAAAATGAGAAAACAAATCCCTAATATTTTCAAGTTGTCAGATAATTATTTCAAAACACATCACTGAATTTTCATAGTAAATGGTCACATGAAATCAAAGTACTACAATAGAATTTATTATCAAAATAGAAGTAACACTGTACGTTTGGATATACTAAAAATAAAGTATCCATTCGTGTACTTTCATTACATTAATCATTTCAAACATTTATTTGTTTTGTTGTATTCTAAGACCGAAAGAGACATACTCCCAGTGTTCCTCGGTGTCTAGGAGTTGATCATGGTCGGTAACGTTTCGAGCTATACTACCGTTCACAACCCCGCCTCACATCTAAGAATAGGTGCAATGATGTACGGTCACTGCTCACTCGTCCGAAGAACTATCAACCGTCGTAGGCAGCTAAGTTAAGAATACCGACGATGGGATTTTAACTATCGCGTGGCAGATATAGCTACAAGGCGTCGACAGATCCAACATCGCCTGATACATGGATTATTAAGTCTTAATGTAACACACCAGGTCCCACTACGTGACGATATTGTCCCCACTTAGCCACGAACACACTGTGGGGGTTTTGTTCCTGGAGAGACTTGAACTCGAGCCACCCCCAAAAGGCCTCAGCACTAGTGAACACCCGCGTATGCACTCATAGCCCAGTCTCAACTCTAAGGTCCAGCAGATGTGGGATTATTACAATCCACCCCCCTTGGAGGCCATCTTGTACTCGAGATGCACACCTGTTACACTCAGAGGCAACTTTGATACCATTTTGTAACACACCGGGTCCCACTACGTGACGATATTGTCCCCACTTAGCCAAGGACACACCGTGGGGGTTTTGTTCCTAAAGAAACTCGAACTCGAGCCACCCCCAAAAGGCCTCGGCAGTAGTGAACACTCGCGTATGCACTCATAGCCCAGTCTCCACTCTGAGGTCCAACTGATGTGAAATTTGGTTTATAATTAGCAAAACTCGGATAATAGAAACCTTAGAATGTGATTTTGGTAATAGAAATTGCTTCCAATAGCCAAAAATGTGTAATCCGCACGATCTAAGATCCCACGATCAAGATCAAGCCTGCATCGAATGCACAGGAGCACTAAATCATCAAGATCCAACGGCCTGGAGATCCGCACACCACACTCGAGGACGATCCAACGACAGGCATAATTTGTTAATCACGAACAGAGATCCGCACACCACACTCGAGGATGATCTAATGGCTCACAATGCAGGCTCGATTTCGTTGATCGCGAATTGAGATTCGTGTACAAAACTCGAGGAAAATTTGATAGTCCAAAAGCTTTTCGTAGATTGTGAACCGAGTGTTGTGCTCGAGGAACGATTCGACGGTCCAGATCTGAGACGTTTTAGTTGATCGTGAACCGTTGTTGCACTTGAGGAAGATCCGACGATTTAGATCTGAGACATTTACATTGATTGCGAACCGTTACTGCGCTCGAGGAAGATCTGATAGTCCAGATTAAATGATTCCAAAAATATGAAAATTGGTCTCTAAATTCCAAAAAAATAATACCCAAATACACTTACTATTCTCCTATACTTAGGAGGCACAAAATTTTGAAGAATTGACAAGTTTCCTACAAGGAGAACACCACAAACTTGCCATTCTCTACCCTTTTGAACTCTATATAAACCCCCCATGCTCACAATTCATCTCATCCCAAGAAACAAGAGTTGAGATTTTCTCTTATTCTCTAAGCCTTCTTCTTGGCACCCCTTCTCACCTTTCTTTTCCCTCTTGTGTGTGAGAAGTTCTTGTTTTGGGGATTCATCTTGGGTGATTTTCTTGGTGCTTGTACATTGAGAACTCTTGTCTAAACTTTGGGGAGAAAGCATCATAAGGTGGAAGTGATTTTTCTAACACCCCTCTTTTTCTTATTCGAATTACTAGCATGTTTATTGTTTGTTTGGCTTTTGAAATCAAAATAGTTTCAGTTCTAGTGTTCTAAAACATATTTTAGTTTCAGATTTGATCCTTGTTCGAATTTATGCATTCATAATATTCATGCCATGTTTAGTATCATGCTTAGGCCTTATTTCAAAGAATGATGCATGATTATGATTGTTTCATGATTTGATTTTTAGATTGTTCATATTCTGAATTTTTTTGATCTTAGTTTCATATTCTGAAGTTTAATTGAGGATTCAAGATTTAACAAAAGAAAATGGTGAAAATAACCACGTACCATCATAACAAACATATGGGTTGCTATGGATGTTCTTTTCATACGATTAGTTCATATGGTTTTAAGACCAAAGTACTTGGTTGGTGGATGAGTTTCCCTTGAGTCCAAAAGTCTAATGAAATTGGCTATGAAAAACTGTATTTTATTCTAAGGAGGTGCTTTGTTAAGAACATCAAGGGCTTAAAAACCCTTTTGGTCTAAAATCTCAACTTTGAACAAAGGGATGCTTGAAACGCTTAATGTATGCAAGTCTTTGAAATATGAATGTGTTATTTGATTTGAATTTGAAAACTGGTTGTTTAAAAAAGATCCATTGAGCTTTGTGCTCACCCTTTCCTCTTTTTTATTTTCAAGAAATTAAATAATGAAGACCATGGAATTTGGATAATTTCTATTTTTTAAAAAAAGTTTTCTTTTAATGTAAGGTATGTTGCCCAATTTTGAATAAGTCTTCTACTGAAATTTAATTTTTAGAGGTTATGAATTTCTTTTGATTAACAATGTAATAGTTTACATTGGAAAGTTCTGTACTTTTTTATGAATATTTTCTTTATCTTTAATTGCCTTGATTTTATTAAATGAAAATTTGTATTCTTGAATTTACTCTAAGACATAAGGTATTGAAAAATAGAAAGTCAAGTGTGTGTCACTTGTAAAGTAACATGGACCCAACTCGCCAAATGGTTAAGTCAGCTGTCAAAGAATGGTGGTTATGTCTAATGCTCAATGAATGTGGGGGTTGGGGTGTTACACTTAATTTAATCTTCTTAAATTTTCAATAGTTCAAAATAATGAAATAGTTATGATTAATAAACTTTCCTAGCAATCATACATAATATTCATTCAAATAATGAGTAAGCACACAACCGAACATTATGATCAATTAGCAATCAAAGCATCCAATTGGCATACACATCCTAGCATGCATCTAACATCCTAGGCTATAGAACATCATGCTTTGAATTTTAAGTCCACATAATACTAGTGAGCAAGAAAATCCCACCCACCTGATAATGTAGAACGACCCTTGCGCTGTCGCTCCTCGTAGTAATTTCCTGATATTCCTCAATATACACCATGAAACATTCGTAACATATGAATTTGGCTTTCATCACATGTTTCATAATGTTCTAATGTTCTAATCTCATTTGGGTCCCCGGGTGTACATAAAACCGAGAAAATCCACCCACCTCAATGGGTGACAGCGATCGTCCATGTGATGACCGTTATCATCATGGGATCTTTCCCCAAATCACGAGATTTATACATCCGATGTTGTCAGGGGTCCCCACATGGGTTTTACCATTCAAACACATCATAATTTACACTCAACACTAGTATGGAACATTTAAAACACGACAATATGTAAGGTAAACACTTTACCTCGCATTTCAATCCCTTGTATCCCTTATTCCACTTCAACATGGAATTCCAATCTTCACTAAATCAATTCCTTCATTTTTACCAAGCAATCCATATTTAGATACACCAATTATCAATGTTTAAACATATTCGAAGAAGAAAAACGAGCTCACCTTGATTTGTTGTTGTTTTCTGCAAGAACACCCTTAATTCCCTTTTTCTAGATATTGTTCTTCTTCTTTGATTTAGAATCAATTGAGGATGATTTGAATGAGTTAGAGTTGTTGAATAACTCACTTGGAACCAAGATTAATCGTCCTTTGGAGTAAGCATAAACTGTTGCATGTGAACATGATGGTTTTAGGGCTCCAAACATATACATAGTTCGCGCGATGACTACGGTCGACCGCGATCAATAGTGCTGATTTTTCCGCAATGACTGTGGTCAACTGTGGTCACTAATGTGAAATCATATGAATTTTCCTAGGTTTTTCCATAATGACCATAGTCATTGAATAATGACCTCAGTCATCAGTTCCAAAAGTCCTTCTTGCACTTTTCCCCGTAATCACCATGGTCATTCATGTAATGACCGTGGTTATTACATAACTTTGCCATTTCTTCATTTTTTTTCGAGTTTTTGCAAATTTCAAACATTGAAATTTATTTTATTTTATTACCACACATTAATACAAACATTTAACATATTTTTCATATATTTTTATAGTTTTAAAAATTGTTTTTGACATGTACGCATTAGAAAAGTTCGGGATATTAACATCTACCTTCTTTAAAAGAAATCTTGTCCTCAAAATTTAAATGAAGAGTACCTGCATAATGTGCCCAATCAGGTGCTCCTGGTGAAGAGATCTAAGTAGTTTCTCTGCATCTTGCTTTCTAGCTCCCAGTTGCCTCCTCCAGGTCTTGATGCCTCCATAGGACCTTGACCAGGGGTATGTCCTTGATCTTAAGACTCTGCACCTTACGATCAAGAATTCTAATAGCTAGCGCCTATCAGCTAAATGGCATTGTCCCAAAGTACGACATCCTCCCAATGAATGATATGCGAAGGGTCTGGCCTGTACTTCTGGAGCATCGATACATGGAACACACTATGGATTGAGGACATTCTGTTTGGCTAATCTAGCTGATAGATGCATGCAACGACCCATCTAAGAATCTCAAATAGACCGATATATTGAGGTGCTAGCTTCCCCTTAACTTCGAACAATCTAATCCCCTTTTATAGATTGATTTCCATGAATATTCGCTCAGTCGGTTGGAACTCTAAAGGTTTCCTCCTCCTGTTCGCATAACATTTTTGTCTACTCTGAGATGTAGCTAGCCTCTTCTAGATTTGCGTAATCTATGCACTCATCTCCTCAATCATCTCGAGTCTAGTGAGTGCCTAGTCTTCAAAATTTGCCCAGCAAGATGCTGATCTGCAGGGTCTACCGTATAGCACCTCATATAGAGCCATCCTGATACTTGCCAAGTAGTTATTATTATAGGCAAACTTTGCTAAATGTAGATACTTGCTCCAGTTGCCTTTGAAATCCATAACACACGCTCTCAACATATCCTGAAGTATCTGTATGACCCTCTTGGACTGCCCATCTATCTGTGGATGAAACCTTGTACTCATTGTAAGTCTATTCCCAGGCTCTTTTTGCAAGCTTTGCCAGAACTGAGATGTAAATCTAGAATCTCTGTTTGACACTATAGTCTTAGGAACTCCATGTAGTTTCACAATCTCTCTAACATACAGCTCGCCTAGCTTACTCACTGTATCAATAGATCGAATAGGTAGGAAGTGCGCTACCTTTGTCAGTCGATTGTCTTCCCCTTTTTGACTTCTTAGTAGGCCGCAAACAAAATCTATTGCTATACTATCCCACTTCCATTTTGGAATCGAAAGTGATTGCAATAGTTTTAAAGGCTTCATGTACTCAGCCTTTACTTGCTAACAAATTAGACACCAGGAGACATACCTAGCTATGTCTCGCTTCATCCCTCTCCACCAAAAAGTCTTCTTTAGATTTTGGTACATCTTGTCCCCATTGGATACATAGTATACCTGGTCTGATAAACCTCATCCAGTATGGTTCTTTTAGTCTGTCCAGAGCTAGGTACACAGATTCTATCCCCCAATCTCAGTGCACCATCTACATCAAGCTTGAAATCTAGATGCTTGCCTTGTTTAATGCCCTTAATCAGATCTAAAATCCACTTATCTATTTTCTACTCATCTTTGATCTGGCATAGAATGTCTGGCTGGCAAGTGATGGTACATAGATAAGTTTGGTTCTCATTGGTAGCTATACCCAGATTATACTAACTAATCAACTGATACATCTGTCCTACTTCTTCACCCTTCCTGTTGGATTTTCTACTAAGAGCATCGACAACAACATTTACCTTGCCCGAATGACAGTGTAGTTGAAAGTCATAATCATTCAAGAACCCTAACCATATCCTCTGTTGAAGATTCAGTTCCTTCTAGTATAAATATACTTGAGGCTCTTATAGTGTGAATGCAAATCAAAACTCTCACCATAAAGACAGTGCCTCCATATCTTAAGTGTAAACACAATCGCTGCCAGCTTCGGATCATGTGTGGGATAGTTCTGCTCATGTGGCTTTAGCTGTCATGAAGCATACGCCAGTGGTTATCCCTCCTGCATTAGTACTGCACGCAAACCACTCAATGACGTATCTGTACACATGTGTAGGTGTGATCAATATCGATGTTGTAGTCAACCTTTTCTTCACTTCCTGAAACAACTGTTCACACTTATCATTCCAGATAAACTTTTTCCCTTCCCGGTCAACTTAGTTATTGAACCCACTAATTGTCACACCGCTGGCCCCAGGGCTGGACCCACCCGTTGTGCCTTCGTCGGGCCTTGCGGGTGTAATCACAGGCATGCGCCCGGTTGAGATGTGCTACATGTGAGGGTCAACGTTTGCGAGAGCACTGGGACGTGTGAATTCATTCATCTCTTTCTGTCTTTCATTCTGTTAGTCGTTCTTTCATTACATTTTTTGAATCAAATCAATCTCTTTACTTGAGATTCTAGTTCAATATTTTAAATTCTATCAATAAAATAGTTGTTCATTTCTTTTGGATAAAATTCCAAAATGTGCAAATTCAAATATATTAAAAATCGTATAACCAAAATTTCATAAAAATAATACAGAAAATCATAGTACTTGCGGAAGCTTCAAATCTCGAATATTATATTTCAAGATCACGAAACACTGTTCAATATATATAATATCTACAAGTAACAATAGGCACATTGACAAAATTTTGAAACAGTGTTTAAAATATAAAACAGTTCTATCTACACCAAAAATAGTAAAAGTTACGGCAACATGCCCACGTTCAAAATATACATAAAAGTTTGAAAGATAGTTCAAAATGAGACACTATCCTTCTCTCTCAAAGAACAATCTCCACCAGTCTCCAAGTTTGATCAATCTCACTGAGCACCATGCCCATGAGTACTTGCAAAATAAAAATGGGGTGAGCTCGAAAGGCCAATGGATCTCCCCTATACATCACTAGCAGTATACAAACCAGAATACAAAACATGCACATAGTTTCATTACATTAGGGCACTTCTATCACTTTATTGGTTTTCTTGGTCGAATCATTGGTCATTCTTGTCAAATTAATCGAAAGAGCTAAAACTCTAGGTATCCCACATTGTGGTCTTAGAGAGAATTTGAAGGAATGCCCGTAGGCCATCTACCTTTCTGGACCACAATCTAAGAAAAGAGATCATCATGATTTATAGTCCAAGGATCACACAGCCTGTCACAGTTTGGGCCAAGCTAGGGACACCCACGATAACGCCTTGGCTACACCAAGGTAATTTGATAGGGGGTGTACCAGCTGATTGTCTATTGTCCTGGTATGTGCAGTTCTTAATAAACCATTAATCTTCATTAGTTTTACATTTAGGTTTTCATTCCACACAAGAACATCATGACATGCATAAATAACTAAAATAATCTATGGGACCCAAGCTGTGCAAATCATACAAATCAACATTGTAATGTTTCTATCTCTAGAAAACATTTAACTGAACATCATGCTATCACATCAATCAATCCAAATAGTTCATCAATTCCTAGCATGCTTCTAAGTACATATAATGTAAACAAACACCATGTTTCATATCTTAAGTCTGCGTAATATTAGTGAACAAGGAAGTCCTGCCCACCTATATATGTAACACCCCAACCCCCACATTCCTTGAGTTTGGACATAACCACCATTGTTTTGACGGTGGACTTAACCAATTGGCGGGTTGGGTCATGTTACTTTACAAGCGACACACA